>VOPJ01014359.1:67199-102198 GCA_014673585.1 Semibalanus balanoides
GTAAATATATACCTCTCTCTCTCTCTCTCTCACCTCAGGTCAAGGTGATTTGATGACCCAGGTAGGTCAGGTTGCATATGGGGCGACGCAGCTCGACGAGACTAACATATTTGTGTCACCCGATCGTCTCTATCTTCATCTTATCAATATGTATTAGCAAAACAATGCTGATCATCTCAGATGACCTCAGATGACCTTGCAGAAATCACTTAGCAGCAATTGCACCCCGGTCATCAATCATGAGGGCAAATAGCAGGACTCTGAAAGAATTGGCCTGATCCAATGCAAATTATCTGAATAGGAAGCATTTGTATATTGTCCCGTTCACTTATAATGGAGAGATCAGGAAATTGGCCTGATCTCTGGTCACCGATACGAAAAATCCGCCGAGAAATTCTAGTTGTAGTTACTGATAATTTAATGAAATCTTGCAAGTTTCAAATCATTCGGAAAAAGACTGTGGCTTTGGCACGCACACAAACGTTTTTGGAGGCAAGGTCTTCTTGACGTGACCTCCTGATATGACCTGAGATGACCTGAAGTCAAAACTTGTTCAAAGTGTGGGTAACTGATGCCTTAACAGGAGTACAAAATTTGGCGGCGCTGCGCGCCGCCGTCTTTTTCGCTACTCCTGAAAAACCTGAGGGGCGGAAATCAACCCCTCTGCAGTGCGCGGGTTAACCCTATTCCTGGAGGGATGAAAAGTATACGAATCTGTCGGGGGGGCTCATTCGGCCCCCCCTTCAGATCTCGGCTGAATATAAGAGTACGAACATGAAACTTAGTATGTAGTTAGGTCAAACAATGAACTCTATTTGTGAAACTTTGTGACTTGGTTACTTATCTTCAAGGTTCTCAAATGACGTATAAAAATACACATTTTCTAAACCATGATATTTTCAGGAAACATTGACATTATCTCGGAAAACAATGGCAGTTAGGAGGAATCCGAAAAAAGACTGAGAGCAGTTTAATTTGATCTTTTCGCATTACATGCCATCAAAATGACCTCAGGTCAACGGTTTAGCTTGTAGAGTCAATAATGTTTTAAAAACTGTTTTATAGCAAAGTTTGTTCGTTAATAACTTTTTATCTAAGGACATATAGAGCACTTATTTTATACCATGTTTTCCTCTCGTCATCGGCTTGAATCATACAAATTTGTCAAATCAAAATTTGACCCGGTCGAAGTCAAGGTCAAGGTCAAGGTGATATAAGTAGGTCAAACTGCATTATCAAAAGGCTATGCGTATACAAGACAAACGTTTAGAGACCATTTTAAGAGTCTCTATATGTTCGTCACGAGTTATTGATAAAAGGTGTTTGTGACCTTGAATGGACCTTTCAAAGGCCACTCACTAAAAATGTATCCTCTTTATCAAGAAGGGCCTGAGTGACATTGATACTAAATATTGTATTATGTATTGCGTTAAACCATTGTTTTCATTTACCATATATTTAGTTCGAAGCGTTAGCATTTGACCTGACATCAGGTCATTCAAATATTTAGATAATCGCCCTAAACTTTCAAAACATATTATTTGGCACTGTTTTCTTACATATTCCGGTTCTTTCAAAAACCTCATGAAAACAAAAAACTTGTATTCATTTTGTAAAACAAAAAAGTTTTTCAAAATTTTGGATTTCAAATTCAAAATGTGGAAATTTCGAGATAGCCATCTGAAAGAACAATCAATTCTCTATCATGGTGTTTTTGGCAACAAGTTTCCTTCAGATATACAACTCTCACGAGTGGCCTACCATGCAAAATTTTATGTCAAAAGCCGAACACGCCCCCTAAAAAAAACGGTCTTGACCCCTTCCTAATGGTTTAATTTAGAAAAAAATACACATTCGATGTGCAATGAAAATGTTAGGAAAAATCAGGCAAGTTTGAACGTCTGGTTGATTATGGATGAACTGTACGCGAAAAACCTCAAGGGGGGCCGATTCGCCCCCCCGACAGTAATAGGGTTAAGATCAGTCCAGCCGTTCCGGAGATCCGAGAAGGGGGCGCTTGGGAAGGGGCCTTTTTGAGACGCCACCCTGGACGAAATCTTGACTATGTGCCTGGTTCATGGGCCTCTCTGGGGGTCTTGAGGGTCCTGGTATAATCCAGCTCATCAAAAGTTTCAAAAGGGGGGCTACGTAAAATAAAGTGGCCCAAATCCGTAGGGTTCTTTCATATTTAGGGTCATTTTTTAGGGGACACCATGACTGGCTTACCCACCCCCCTTTGTGAAGATTTTGCTGCGCCAATATATCTCGTTGACCTCATGAATCCACGTACCCCCCAGCCCCAACTTCAAACCCGTGTCGGAGCCCTTGGCAGTCTGATTCAATCAGCTTTGTTTCTATGCTGGTTTTGATTCAATCATGATTCATGAATACAACACCTGGTGGTGAATCACTTTTTCTTTGATTCAAGGGATTTTGATTGAACAATTCCAATCAATTCAATCAGAGTCGAATCAATAATCAGTCTGAACATTTGGTATGATAGCGTCACAGATGTTTCGTGCCCTTACCGTCATAACCAAGTAGTACCTACTACCCATACCAGTATGCGGCACAGACCGGAGTACCGTCATAACCAAGTAGTACCTACTACCTATACCAGTATGCGGCACAGACCGGAGTAGCGTCATAACCAAGTAGTACCTACTACCTATACCAGTACCAGTACCTATACCAGTAGTACCTACTACCTATACCAGTATGCGGCACAGACCGCAGTAGCAGAGCTTCTATCAACATGAAAATACGTATCTGATTGTTGATCAATACCTAGCACCTATGATGATGATTGATGTGTGACGATGTTTGATGCTGATATTAAATATTGATAATTGAAAGTACCTATATGGTGTTGTCAGTTCAGGGACGGCGGAAGAGGGAGACAGGGGACGAATACTGATGTACTACTTACTATTGGTTCCAAAATAAGCGTCCCTTCTGGGATGGAGGACACAGCAGTTAAATGGAATATACCGCCTTGGAAAAGTATGTGCAATAATGGAGATAAGTGCCCAGATTAGTGGCACTCATCCTCATCATTCCACATAATTTTCCCAAGGCTTTATACTCCCTTAAACTGCTGTGCCAGCAAACACAGCGGGGCGCTTATTTTGGAACCAATAGTACATACATACAGCTTATGTATTTTTTGACACTGTATTTGCTTGTGTGTTGTCTGTTTATAATAGTTAACTGTTTTGTTAATAAAATGGTTTTGCACGGAACTGTACCTCTCATTATTTGCTTAGGTTGGGAAGACTGGGGTGTATGACGCCTGAATTGGGAAACCTGACTTCCAAATGGATACGGAAAGGGTGTAGCAAGACCCCATTAAGGATGGAGCATGGCACCCATAACTTACGCCCGTGGGAGGTGGGCATGCATGGCTTACACACACACCAGCGACGTTCCCCCAGTATTCATACAGGTGTCATCTGAGTGCAGTGGCGTACCCAGCATTCGCTTCAGGGGGAGCAAAATTCGTGGGGGGGGTCACAAGGTTAGCCCCACTAAAAAAAAATCATCGTTTGGCCCACTTATTTATTAGGGGGCATATTTTAACAGTTTATCGAGAAAAAACAACACAACATATTTTTCAGGGATCCAAGTAAATTCCCCCAAAAATACGCCGTATTTTTCCAGCCGGCGAAATACGGCGAAATTGTGTGTGAGCACCGTGCCGCAGGCCTATTTCGTGCACGGAGGCACTAGGCAGGCCACAGGCGGTGCATTGCCCCCCAATGGACCACTTTTCACTAAAAAATGTCGGCGACGTTCCTTTTTGCGACTTTTTGGGGGCCCTGCAAAATATAGTGGCCTGAATCCGGGGAGATTTTTATTTTCGTGCTATTTTTCGGGAGGCCTTTGCTGAGGGGGCCCCTTGGGATGCCGTGCCCCCTTGTCGAAGGTCTGGCTGCGTCTCTGCGCCGCACTAGCCAAATGTGTGAGGTCCAGTTAATGCTCCAAAGGCCTTGGTTGCTCTGCATCCATGAAACCCCAGAGCCGCCTGAAGGGGCCCTCTGACCTATAGAACTTCGGGGAAAAAACTGAAGTGCTCTGAAAACCATTCTTTGCGTGGTCTTCAGATTGGAAATAGTGCCCTGCGGGCCCTAATTCCAAAGGGGGCACATGGGTCAAGGATGCACGCACAGACCTTCAGGGGGCAATTGCCCTTTTGCCCCCTCCCCTTGGTACACCTATGACTCTGACCACCTGAGGGGCCCTTTTGCCACCTGAGAAGACACTCTGGTCGCCTTAGCTTATCGGCTTAGGGGGTACTCTGACCTCAAAAACCTCTGAAGAACCTCTGAAGAGCCTCTGATGTGCTCTAAACACTGTAAAGACCACGCGAAGCGTGTTTTTTAGAGAGAAAATAGGGCCCTTCGGGCCCTATTTCCAAAGGGGACCCATTGGCCAAGGGGGCCCATTAGCTAGGGGGCCCATTGGCCAAGGGGGCACGCATGGACCTTCAGGGGTCAATTGCCCCTTTTGCCCCCCCCTTGGGTACGCCTATGTCTGAGTGACAGCGTTCAAGTGTAAGTAGGGTGTCTAAACAGTCAGGTGACACTTATACTTGGGTGTATGACGCCCGGCTTGGGGGACCTGACTCCGAAATGTATATTAGAAGGGTGTATCTTGACCCCATTAACCCTATTCTCTGCGGGGTCAGATTCTGCCCCCCCCCTCCCGGTATTTTTTTGCCTGCTGCTTCTGAACCGTTAGGCTTGGCGTCTTAAAATTTTTGACTTATCCCAAAATTGAATGATGCGTGTTGTGTCAAAATTTTGGAAAATTTGACGCAGCAGAGACGGCTCCTGGCTCATATTTTGGTAGGTCTCTTCAAATGGAGTTGTGCTGCGCATACTTCCTGCGTAGTTTTCGGTGGAATACAATTTTCATAAACTATGTCACTGTCATATACATCATAGATACTTGGATTATACATATTTTGGGGCAGAGACGCACTCAGGTACATAAAATTGGAGGCGATATCCTCCGTCAAATTAGGCCCAACTGCAAATTAGTAAGATGATTAAAGGCGTTCCGCACATATTGCCCCCACGTTGTTTACTTGGATCCACCAATGCGCATTATATTACATTTAACAAATTACAGCAACAAAACCCACAAGTGACGTTCCTATCGTCAAAAACAGTCACGAACAGTACGTATTTTATTTTAAAAAATATATCATTTTTCAACCCTGAGTACGCCTATTATTTTTCATTTTGGTACTTCTCCTTTTTATATATTTAGGAACATTACATTGGAAGCTCAAAAAATTTCGGGCATACAAATCGGTTGAATCACATGGCCGCAATGACCTTTTAAAAAACACCCCAAATTTGGGTATTTTTCCCCGTCTTCCATTTTTTAGCAAAAAAGAAATGTCAGGGTCCAAATGAAGATCATGTCACGACGAATCGAATGGTGTTCGTCCAATCGAAATCGGCCGAGCAGTTCTCGAGATCTCTGTGGGGGGGGGGGGTGGGGCACAGCATCTGCCCCCCGCAGGTTAACGTAATTATGGCCGCCAGCAGGGAATAGGGTTAAGAGTGTAGCATGACATCAATAATTTTCACCCGTGGGTATGCAGTTTAACCGCTTACACACCGTGAGCGGTGTTGTCCATGTTCTCTGTGTAGGCCGTTGGGCAGCAGCAGCTGAGCAGCAGCAGCTGAGCCGCGGCGGGCGCCGTCGCCGCTGCACTGCTGCCGTGCTATCGATCTCAGGCCGGGGGCCGGGGGTGTGGGCTGGCGGTGCGCCGCCGTGTCGGCCGGCCGGTGCAGCCGTGTCGGCCGCGCCGCGCTCAAACAAACGCCGCACGTCGGACGCCGAATCGGTCAGCTTTGCGGCGTCCGGGCTGGCCCACTCAGCTCTATGGGCTGTGTGCAGCTACGACAAACAGCCGACATTGCACGGGTCGCTCAGGCGGCCCGATTGGAGCCCGAGCCGATGCCAGGCCCGCGTGGATCCAGATCTGGCAAACAGGGAAGCAGGTTGGAAATAGACAACAATGCTTTCACACGTCAACGATATTTCTTTCGAATGTATTGGTAAAAATCTGCATCGTTTTAGGATAACGCAACAAGTCGTTGGGAATAGAAGTTAAATCGTCTCATATTGGTTAACCTGCGACCCACTTGGGGGGAGGAGGTTGAACACCCCACACACCTGCAGTTTTATCCATAATACGAAAAAACAGTAGCGCATAGCACCGCCAAATTCTGTCTACCTTACCACCAATCTTTTCGTCACCTTCTGTGAAAATTTGAGTTTCGTGTCGAATCAGGTCAGGTCACCAGGTCAGATAAAGTGACCCCACCTCCAAAAAAGTTTGCGGTCGTGCCATGGCCACAGTTTCTGAGGGATTAAAGGGAATGTTTCAAGTTAACATACGATTTGAGTTGAGATGGCCAAGTTGTTGGATTTCCATTGAAATTAAGTATTGTAGAAGTTAAAACACCCACAGAGGTCTAATCGAAAAGTAAATTTGAGTTTTTGGTTTTGACATCTGCAAAAAATAAGGCCCTAGTGTATTAGGGGTAGCCGCTTAAAGCCGATGTCGTCATCTCTTTTATAATGTTGATGAAAGTAGACTTGTTTTTTTACATTTGGCTATACATTTAGCCATACACTGTCATACATAATTGCAGCGTGAATGTTTTTTCTATTTCCCAAAAATTCTTCATATGACGTCATCAGTCCAATACTAAAACCTTAGTTTTCATGAATTGGAGGCACTGTTTGTGAGAACAAATGTCAGAATCGTGTTCGGCAGCAATTCATCATATTTTGCACCACAAGCGGCGTACATTGGACAACTTTCAGAGAAGTGAAACATTCCCCTTAATATGTAGGAATAATAAGGATTGCATGAGGTTTATAAGATGAGATTAATAATGATTGCATGAGGCCATCAGTATCTACAAAAGGTTAATCTCGGAATTTTGATATCGGTGACCTGAGGTCGGGTCAATTTCGTGACCTCCCATTATAAGTAAATGGGTAAATACTAAAATAATTCCTTGTTCAAGGATTTGTTTTAATAAATTTAGTCCGAATGTTTTGTATAGATGGCTTTCCGATGTCAGGACCCGCGCTAAGCAGAGCTTGTTGCGCTGGCCCTGACCTCACCACCCGATCGCGCAATTCCTGTTGGTGGCAAGATATTTAGCGAGCGAAAGTGTTTACGCAGCCCCCACCGGTAACAGTTTGGTAGCACTCGGGCGTTTGGGCGTCCAAAACTACTAGACCCATGGGTTCCCATGTTCAAGAGAGATTTTCAGAGAGTCTGGCTCGTACACCTATGGAACATATTTTAAATTCCGACTTCTGCAACAATAGCTATAAGGGCTTGGCTACAACGATTTATTTATCATTTTTCGATATTCTGGGCATATAAATGTGAAATAGGCTTGGGGGTTTAAAAATATCTGAGCGCCCCAAAGCCACTGTGGTGTAGCATGGAAATGGCGACTGCAGCGTCATCTATAATGCCTTAGTATAAGCGCTCAGTTGCTTGATTAGCCGCTGCCCAATATTCCTACCAAGGATATGAATCTATCGCTATTTCGACGTACTGCTTCAGTAGATTTGCTGGAAGTGAATTTCATAAATTAAGATATAATCTATGGAAATGCAAGTTAATGATAGCAATACAATACTGTTATTTATCGATAGAGCAAAATATTTTCAACAATGTATGTTGTCTTAAATCATTTGGGCGCTTTATATTTCCTTACCGTTCTACCCGGTGTCTAGTTATCCTGTTTTATCGTGTCCCGACATCCTGGTACATCGGTCCCGCTCCCGCTCGCTGACGTCAACCTGGCCTTGAGTGCGACGCTGCACCGGCCGCAGGCCATCCCAGTCAGGAGCAAATAGCGAGCGCCGAAGCGTCTCGAACCCAGACTGCCACTACTGGGATAGGTCAGAAGACCAGCGCTCTCCCACTAAGCTACAGGGGCGGACAAAGGATAGGCATGAAATCGGTACAACTCTTCTGAATAATGTTTTCATATGACATTTTTGATGATCTAAGTTCAAGTTTTTTTTTCTCAGTGACTCCCACGGGATCATCTGAGGTCATCCGAGGTCACCAAACCTTTTTCGTCAATAACTAAGCATAATGAAGTTAGAAAACTGCAGGGGCGCAGCCATAGGGATTGACTTTTTGGATCTTCCCGATAAATGTGGGTGATGAGTGTCCGGGGTTGAGGGAGGTGATAGGTTGAGCGGGTGATGACGAGTGTCCAGATATTGATTTATGTTCGACACGTAGCCGATAGGTTAGTAATAGGCATCACTCTGTGACTTTGTGCATAACCGTCTAAGTAGCCTGAAGTTCAAAACATGGGTATGGCGTATGCAGGATAAAAAGTCGTTTATTTGCATTTTGCGTAGATCAGATTTCCCCTATACTTTTGGATTTGTCACATTCAATTCTGAGACAATTTACCTCATATGCATATGTTTGATTTGTACTCTGACTGTGAATACAACTGACTTACTGCACTGCATTCTGACTGAAGTGTTACCTGTCTTTAAAAACGTATGTGCACAATGTTGCTTGCTCACATTTAAAACGAACATAAAAAACAGTCGAAACTTTGTTATTTGCGATGACAAATCGATTAAGTATTCTGGACTACCCTCATAGACATATCGATATGTCGATATGTCGGTTCGGTCATGTTTCCGGCATTATCTGAGAGTGGCCTCACTAACTGACCTCTGACGGCAGGTCTGCCAGGTGGCCAGTTCCACGGCTGAGTTGCATCACCGTGCGACCTATAGTCGGAGCAGTGGCGGCGCTGCGCACACCCTCCTCGACGCCGGTCACGTGACAAACGCCNGACCCTGTGTACACTGTACTGTACACTATAGTCTGACCCTGAGTACGCTGTACTGGTACACTGTACACTGTAGTCTGACCCTGTGGGTACACTGTAAACTAGTCTGACCCTGTGTACACTGTACTGTTCAATGTACACTGTAGTCTGACCCTGTGTACACTGTAGTGAGACCCTGTGTACACTGTAGTGAGACCCTGTGTACACTGTAGACTGTACAGGACCCACCTGTAGCCGGGACTGTCTGCAGTCCGCCTCGGTGCGAGCCGTTCCAGCCTGCTGTCTCTGCTGCTCCAGCTCCGTCCGAGCCGTCGACAGCTCCGACTCCAGCGAGCCGGCCGCGTCACGGGCAGTACGCAGCTGTAGACGCGAGGACAACGTCAGATAGCGGGACCACACAGTCACCACACAGCTGATCACGGGTCAGCATTCGGCATAGCACACATACAAGCACCACTCAAAAAGGAGCTGGGAGCCTGTTTTAGAATGGTATGTTCGTAACACTTACCTCGGGTGGCGCACCACTTCCACTGACGTTAGAGATCACCCCCCCCCACACACACACACACACACACACACACACCCTAAGGTCTCCGTATTATGTCTCTGTGACGTTTCTCCCCACAGGACAGCCAGCCAGCGCCATCTGCTTACTAGGACAAACAGCCAGCGCCATCTGCTTGCCTAGGACAGACAGACAGCGCCATCTGTAATTACCTCCGTCTCCAGCTGCTGTCGGCGTCTCTCCGTCTCGGCCAGCTGCTCGCCGGCTCCGTCCAGAGATGCGAGTGTCTCGTCCAGCCGAGACTGCAGCGTCAGGCTCTTCAGCGTCAGCTGCGCCGTCAGGCTGCACACACAGAGAGGGAGACAGCGGCCATAGCGTGAGGTCAGAGGGGGAGCAGGCGGTATGGTGAGCTCAGGAGCAGCAGGCGAGACGATGTGGGCAGATGGGCACCACGGAGACATGGTGAGGTCACGGGGGACACTGGCAGAAGCAAGGGGACATCTCGACCGAAAATCGACACATTTCCTGTTTTACAGAAAATAAAATAAACCAAAGTTTACAAGAGAGTTTGGTGTAGGTCAGATCTCAATGCATAAAGCAACTAACTCCGATGAGTCTTTTTAATTTTATGAAGCAGCAGCTGGGATTTCCCCCAAAGAAAACTTTATGGCTAGTATGAATATGTCCCAGATAGAAGTTGATTCGGTGGGGAGAGCAAAGTACACGGGACGGTCAGGCAGCAGACAGAAATACGCGGTATGGTCACAGGCAGCGCTCTCGTCCTGAGCAGACGACAGCTGCTGGTCGGCGGCAGCTGCAGCATACTGACCGTTCAACCTCCTCCATGCTGGGCGTATGTCCCGCCTCTGACCGCTTCTCCTCCTCCAACTGCGTGTATTTCTCCTAGAATGCAAACAAACACAAGCTATTACATATATTAAACATTTTATAATCATGCAACGGTTTAAAAACGCTACAAAGTGAGTGAACAGTATCACCACAGTACCAGTACCACCTTGAGGGAAGATTGTAGACACGTCTGTCCCTAAAGCTGTGTAAATGAAGATTTCGATTTTGAACCATGCATTGTCCAATTTCTCTCAATACACTCTGTATATACAACTTTCATGGGCTCCGCCAGCGGGGGGACGGGGGATATGTCCCCCCCAACTTCAAAGTTGGGGGGACAGAGTGTCTTTTGTTTCCCCCCCCCATCTTTTGAGCCATTGGACAGTAACTTCATATTTCAAGCACCGTCAAACAACAGTACCACACTACCGTTCATAGCGTCCTTCAACAGTAAAGAATTCGGTTACCAGAATGAAATCAAAATTTTGCGCCGCTCCGCGGAGCAAAAATGCAACTCGAAAATTACATGATTCGGGTGAAAACACAATTACCAATTCGATACCGTTTCGCAGATGCATACTGTGTTATGTTTGTTTTTATACCCTTGTTTATTATTTTCTACACCACTGTGCAAAAAGTTGGCTTTATCACTTTTGTTACCGCAGTTCTACCTCGTGCCCCACGTTGTGTGGTTATGCATCCCCTACGTTTCGATTACAAAAAAATGCGGCGACAAACGCCGCCAATTTAGTCAAGCTTAATCATTGATCCTTTCAATTACATTGTTAAAAATTTAGTTTTCGTATGGATCAGTAAGGTTCAAGGACACCACCTCAAAAATGTTTACTGTCGTGCCAGAACCACAATTTCTGAGGGAATGATCGAATATTAAACTTTTGTATGTATGAAACGCTCTCTACCTTGCAAATTGTTTGATCTCGGAATTCGGAATATTTGACCTAGTCGGGTCAATTCGTAACCTGCTTCATTATAAGTCCACAGAATAAATATTTAATGCTTTCTATT
Source organism: Semibalanus balanoides (assembly GCA_014673585.1). NCBI lineage: Eukaryota > Metazoa > Arthropoda > Thecostraca > Balanomorpha > Balanidae > Semibalanus > Semibalanus balanoides. Next base: position 78,453 of record VOPJ01014359.1, read on the forward strand.
TAAAAGATAATCAGTCAATTCCTTCTAGGATAATGTTATAATAGGATATCCTTGATGATCCAAAGCGCAGTTTTTGTTCAGTGACCCCCCAAACGGGTTTATTTGTAGTTCATCCGAGGCCAGCACACTTCTTTTCTCAACAAACTCTCAATAATGAAGATTATAGAAGTGAAAGTTTCCGCAGCGTGTTTGGATCTCGAGACACCGTTCCTCATATGCAGCCTGACCTACATGGGTACCACTTGACCTTACCATGAAAGGTCAGTTTTCAAGTTGACCTAAACATGGTCAACATGGATGTGTTTCAATGCGCCTGACGAGACAATCACGAGGTAAAACATTGTCCTGTGTTTTTTATTAGGTAAAAATATTGGCGAAACACATTTTGTTGCAACCAAAGCAGCACTTTTATTTAAAATCTCAAATTTTTACTTGTATTACCTTTAGAACATAAACTTTGACTGCAGCTAAATTTGAGAAAAGAAGTTGATAAACGTTTTGCAAGAGCTCGCCGTTTTTTTCGGTATCCTATGAAGCATATTCCGAAGAATCTATGGGTTTCTGACCGAAATCCTTTAACTGGAAAATTTGACCTTTGATGACTTCTTGGGACCTAACTTTGACCTCGAGCGAAAAAATCAAGATAGTTTTTAATGCCACGAATTTTGACGCGTTTCGAAGATTGTTTTTGGTTTGGATCTACGTTCGCATAGGAGCCGATTTAGAAAAGGGGACGTTTCAAACACATATTTCCGCCCTTTCCTCCCAGTAGGGCGTGGAAAATCCCGAGGCCCAGTAGGGGCGCTGGTTAACCAAAAAATAAATAAAAAATAGGTCATAGAGGAAAAGTGCATATGCAGGCATCTGAGATTCAAAATTTCGCGGCCGCTCCAACGGCGCAATGCCACGAATTACGGGGAGTGTTATTTTTTGTCTCTCCCGTTATTTGGCTAATATCTTCCTAGCCAAAAGCAGTATCGTCACCAAAATTTTACTTCTTGTCATCAATTTGACGCATGTTAGCCAAATAACGCTGAGGTTATGATAGGTCAACCGGAAACAACGTTTGAATGAAGTCATGTTCTGCGGTTTTTGTTGAAAAATAAGGTTTTGCGGAAAACGCAGTCAAAAGCACCCAATTTTAATATAAATAATTGGTAGATACAAAGGCTCGGACTAGACTCCGGCTTTCAAACTGCAATCTCGGATTTCGAGTTTTATTTGAATTTAACATTATGATAAATCGAAAGTTATTTTTATGCGATTTTTTTCAAAACCAAAATCAAAATTGTCACACAGTTGGAATACAATGATTAAAAGGTGTCAGGTGAATTTGTGTACCAAATTTTTAAGTCGATATCGTCAAAAATGACTGACTTAAGACCTTTCAAAGTAAAAAATCGAACACGTCTACAACATTACCATGCATAAAGAAATGTTTTTGGTTTTTACTTGTATTATTATGGAAGAAACAATGTTCTAACGCATTTTTCGCGTTCTAGACGAACAACAAACAAACATGTGTTACAACGCCTAATGACCGTAATATGCAGTTTAAACTCGTGACTTCGGATGAACTTGATCTACTCTAGCATCATCAACAGCTTAGAATGTACTAAGGAAGTGTCAGGCACACAAACAACCGATTACCAACTGCTTCATCGTTTAAACCCTCGCCAGTGTAGGGGGGGGTGGATGCCACCCCCTTGTTTACCAGAATAACTCACGTAAGCATCAACCGATCACGATGAAACTTTCAGTATCCTACTTTGAATCAATTTTAAATGTACTCTAAAAATTTCGAACTTCTAACCTGTATGAACCATGACCTTTGACCCGTTTCTCAAGGTCGTGTTTTGCGAAACTGGCGTCTCGTAGTAACGACCCTTGAAACATGTGCAGTTCCTGAGTGGTTGTTGTTCAGGAGCATTTGCGAAGGTGTTTCTAGGTGACAGTTGTGACTTCTGCAGAGATTGCGATCTCGATTGACCTTTTGCAGAGGTCAATCGGAGGTCACTGAGTGACTGACCTCCGATGACCTCAGATGTCTTTTTTCGTCTTTCTGTCCGTTTATAGTGCAGTTTGTGACGCTAATTTCTATTCTGGGATTCATATAACATGATTATATGTTCCACTGGGGTCATGCGCTGCCAAAGGTCAACCGAGGTCACTGACCTCAAATGACCTGACATGACCTTTTTTTATTTGTCAGTTTTAGGTCATTTTGTGATGCTGATTTCAGTTTTGGCGTCTATTTAGCATTCGTTGATTTTTTTACGATTTGAGCTATATAAGTTCATATTTTACATCTTTACTATTTGACGACATTTTGGCTTTGACATGACCTCAGAGGTCACCTAAAATGACCCAGGACTTTAAAATCAGATGTCAATGGCTTCCACTCGTCACAAGCAACGCGCTCGTTTTTTAATCGAAGCTCTCACTCAATTAGGAGCCAAACGCCAAGGGGGGTCGTACCCCCTCCCCCTACACGGTCACGCAGTGATCTTGTCCGTACACGGCGAGGGTTAATATCCCACAATAATGCCATCCATCGGACAGTATGACACCGATCAAACATTTTTTATTTGACGACTGTTACGTCATCGGTGACCCCGAGGCCACAATAATTATGTCCTTTAAAACATTTTCCGAGGGCTAATCGAATTCGTTTGTATATTTTAAGACATGGCAGTATTCCGGAGATTCCGACGCGGGGGGGGGGGGGGGCGGCGCTCAGGAAGTGGACCCTTTTGAAGGCGCCACTCCCTCCCGGAAACGAAACCTGGCTAGGTGCTGGTTCATTCGCCTCTTCTGAGGGTCTTGAGGGTCCTGGTCGAACCAGCTCAATACAAGTTTCAAAAGGGGGTCTTCGCAAAATAAAGTGGCCCAAATCCGCATAGTTTTTCATATTGCAGGGCAAAAATTTGGGACACCCATAACTGGTTACGAAACCCCCTTTCTGAAGAAGTTGGCTGCGGCCCCCTGCTTCAGCGCCTTATATCTCGTTGACCTCATGAGGTGCAACGTCCACCCCCCAACTTAACCCAAAACCGTGGCGGAGCCCTTGGACAACTTTTCAGTCACTTCATGGTTTCCAATTAGAAGGGAATATTCACCTTTAAACATTAGGTTTTGAGTTGAGATAGCAAGTTGTGCGCATGCTCGAAAAATGACTTTGACGCTTTCACATTTCCAAAGAAACCGTTGCTTAATTATAATATTCAGCTCCTAAAAGCGGGGACCGGTATACCTAACTCCAATCGCTGAGTTGGCTGATTTGGCTGAGCTACGTATGATTATGACGCACAGATGACGTAAGACTTCGGGGAAAGTGTAAGTGCTGACAAAACCATACTGTTTCAGTACCTCATCTTTTTTATTGCAAGAATGAACTTTGTCAGGTAATGTATGCATAGTTGATTTTGGATGTTTAATCTTCTATAAAAATTTTTTCTAAACAACGTCTGTAGCGTATGCGTAAACGTTCAGCGCTGGCCTGAACGTTCCAGGCTTCGCGTACAAAGGTGACTGTCCCCTCCCCACCACCGAACCCCACCTCGCACCAGTACGCACGTGCCGCTGTTTGATTGCCGCCCGCGGCGCAGCCGCCCGGCATACACTTGTGACACATAAATCCCAGACAGGCCGCCCCAGAGACACGACATGAGCGGACGATGGCGGACACTACACTTTCATTCATAGTTAAAACTAATAGTGACGAATAACCTACTTAAAGCCAAGTTACTGTGATGGTTTTCAAAAGCGTTGATTTTACCGGCATATATCAACAAGTACTTGGGCAAGTACCACCATGTATACGACCACGATCCCTACTAAATCAATGACGTTGCGTGTCTCAGCCAGCTGATTTCGCATTACTTTGAGAAAAAGTATGAATTTATCACCAAATAATTGAACATTTAATTTGCTTTCCGCAACGTAAAATATAGGTATTTGACTTACTATAATATCATACTTAATTTCTTGCTTCTCTTCATCATTTCTGAACTTTTTCTCGTTTTTTTCAAGGTGAACTATTCCCTTTAAGATCAGACGATATTATGCATCGACGTGAAGAAAACCATATGATAACTTGCTTAGTAACCTCGTCCATAAGTGGTTTTGGGCAGTCAGCCAATACTAAGAAAATAACGCCGGAGCTTCGGACACAGATGGCCAAGCTCTCCGCGTCAGTGACTAACCTGCAGCTGCGTCAGCTCAGCCTGTAGCTTGTCACGCTCGGCCTCCTGCTGGCGAGCTGAACTGTCCATCAGTTGCTGAACCTGCACCAGCTCCTGCCGCAGCACTGCTGCGTCGTCCGTACTCTCCCTGAATATCAACAGGTTCAGTCAGTCGTCCGTTACTCTCCCTGAATATCAACATGTTCAGTCATCGTCTGTACTCCCTAATATCAAAACAGGTTTCAGTCGTCCGTAACTCTCCCCTGAATAATCAACATGTTCAGTCAGTCGTCTGTTACTCTCCCTGAAATATCAACAGGTTCAGTCAGTCGTCCTACTCTCCCTGAATATCAACAGGTTCAGTCAGTGCTTACTCTCCTGAGATAATCAAACAGGTTCAGTCAGTCGTCGCTTACTTCTTCCTGAATATCAAACAGGTTCAGCAGTCTCCGTACTCTCCCTGAACATCAACAGGTTCAGTCAGTCGTCGCGTTAACTTCTCCCTGAATATCAACGAGGTTCAAGTCAGTCGTCCGTACTTCCCTGAATATCAACGGATCAGTCAGTCACCGTACTTTCCCGAATATCATACAGTCAGGTCAGTTCGTCCGGAAGTCTCCCTGAATATCAACAGGTTCATCAAGTCATCCGAAGTCTCCCTGAATATCAACAGGTTCAGTCAGTTCGTCCTACTCTCCCTGAATATCAACAGGTTCAGTCAGTCGTTCCAACTCTCCCTGAATATCAAAACAGTTTCGTCAGTCGACCGTACTCTCCCTGAATATCAACAGGTTCAGTCGTCGTCCAGATACTCTCCCTGAATATCAACAGGTTCAGTCATTTCGTCCGTACTCTCCCTGAATATCAACAGGTTCATCCAATCGTCCGTACTCCCCTGAATAACAACAGGGTTCATTGTCAGTCATCCGACTTCCCTGAATGATCAACAGGTTTCAGTCAGTCGTCCGTACTCTCCCTGAATATCAACAGGTTCAGTCAGTCATCGTACTTCCCTGAATATCAACAGGTTACAGTCAGGTCGTCCATACTCTCCCTGAATATCAACAGGTTCAGTCAGTCATCCGTACTCCCCTGAATATCAACAGTTCAGTCAGTTCTCGTCCGTACTCTCCCTGAAATCAACAGGTCAGTCAAGTCGGTCCGTTACTCTCCCTGAATATTCAACAGGTTCAGTCAGTCGTCCGTACTCTCTCCGAAGATCAACAGGTCAGTCAGTCGTCCGTACTTCCCTGAATATCAACAGGTTCAGTCAGTCGGTCCGTACTCTCCCTGAATATCAAACAGGTCATCAGTCCGTACTCTCCCTGAATATCAACATGTTCAGTCAGTCGTCTGTACTCTCCCTGAATATCAACAGGTTCAGTCGTCCGTACTCTCCCTGAATATCAACAGGTTCAGTCAGTCGTCCGTACTCTTCCTGAATATCAACAGGTTCAGTCAGTCGTCTGTCACCTCCCTGAATATCAACAGGTTCAGTCCAGGCGCGGATCCAGGGGGCGCTTGGGCGCCCCCCCCCCCCTGAACCGGGTCTTTTCTATGGCGCGCCCGTAGGGTGCGCCCGGAGGGCGCAACTTTTTGTATTCCCCCCCCTGACCGAAATCCTGGATCCGCGCCTGCAGTCAGTCGTCCGTACTCTCCCTGAATATCAACAGGTGAAAACGGCAAGCTATGTTACGGGACGAAGGTACCTCAGGAGAGCGGTAATAATAAGATGGTATACAACAGGAGTTTGCGTTATATGACACACTTCACCAGCGCTGGTGAGCCACACAACACGACAGGTCGCTATGAGAGAGTTAGCACGCTGATTGTCATCCGAACCTCTCCGATCCAGTGATTCCTATCGTGTCATCTCAGAGCACTATCGCACGGCACGAGGTTAATGCATCGACTCTCACTCTGCCCAGTACTCAGAATCTACACATAGAACCACAGACCACTATATATATATATATATAGTGGTCTGTGATAGAACCTACACAGAGAGTCTACACATAGAACCTGCTCAGAGTCTACACATAGAGCCTACTCAGAGGCTACACATAGAGCCTACTCAGAGTCTACACATAGAACCTACACAGAGTCTACACATAGAGCCTACACAGAGTGGTGGGGGACGGCCTTACTTGAGTTTCAGCTGGGACTCGAGCATCTGTACTCTGCCGTGAGCCTCGTCCACAGCAGCGCTGAGAGACGCCTTCTCAGCCGCGTACCCGCCGGCCTGCAGGGCGAGAGACTAAATTAAACCGTAGTCGGAGCGGACGGTGCGTATGTAATACCCTCGTCACATTCGTAATCACATTTAACTCAGCCAGAATTAACATTTGAGAGTGACCCCTTGCTATCCCCGAACCAGATCGCAAAAAAAAACATCTGCGTATCGCCAGAGGCCTTGATTTTTGGGGTTTTAGAGCGCGTCGACATCAAAGGTCACTTTGCGCCACCAGAGGCCTTGATTTTTATTGAGAAGGCACCCAAAGTACTAAGTAGCCACCCCCAGGCCCCAAACCATCTCAATCAACTCAATGACAAAATCACCCATCTTATCATGCAATGAACTGGTACCGAGCAGCCGCAAATTAAAGGAAATAGTTCACCTTCAACATGGGTTTTGAACTGAGATAGCAGTTTTGTAGCCCGGTGAAAAACCCCCCTAGCTTTCAAGTTTGCCTGGACTGAAAAGGCTCTTCAGCCGGAATATATTTTCACTTTTTGTCGAAGGAAATGTGCCATCGAACAAGGAATGTCAAGAATGCTGGGCCATCGGAAGCCTATACATAATCTTACCGACTACTTGAATCTGATTGGCTGAGCCATTTTATTGCTTTCGTTTGACGTTGCAGAGGTACGCATATATTTTGATAAAATCATGATGTACGTCCTTCTGTCCTTGAATCAGGCGGCGATGTATGGCTATTTTTGACAAATTATGAAAAGAAGTTGTATTTCAAAATATAATCAAATCGTGTTTGAAAAAAAAAATCCAATGTGAACTATTTCCTTTAAGGTAAGTAAAACAAATGATAATGTGTGTTCGATTTGTGAGGACAGGTGGGGCTTAATAAGTAAGCAAGTCGACGTTGCGGCCCTGACTGGCTGTGTTTACCTATACACGAAGCGCAGCTATATTTTGCAGTATCCGTTCCAACAGCAAGTTAGCGTGAAATCAGTGGGTGACGAAACCAACCCGGCTGTATCTGATTGCAGTAACGGTGGCCACCGTCACGCCGTCACTCTGACCTTTTCCTGCAGTGTCTTGTAGTCCTGTTTGAGGGCGGTGCTACTCTCCAGCGATTCAGTCAGCTGTTTCCGGAGCAGCATCACCTCCGAGGTGACCAGGGCCTGCCAGCATCAGTCGAACACACACAGGCTAAGAGCAATAACTCACGCCAATCCTGCTCGTCACAGCTCCCACGCATAACTTCACATCTATCGCCTCAGCGATTAAGAACATTAAAGTGGATCCAACTTTATTCACCGAGAGATAGGCATGAGCGGACACCCTAAAATCACGACCGGAGATACTCGATCCATCCAAGTGTCCATGCGGTTGTTGCCTCTCACTCGTGTTATAATCAACTCCCCACGCAAGCTGAAGAAACGAGTGTCATTTCAAAATATAATACAACGTTGTACAGATAATGTACCGTTGCCATGTACAAGTGTACAAAGTGCACAATTGAGGATAGTATGATACTGTGTGACCCGTGTCGGGTGGTGGAGCGCTCGTGAATGATAGCCGCTGTCCAATCCTATGCGCCTGGTGTTCACCTTGCTCTCTTGCAGGGCGGCGATCTGCTGCTGGTATAGGAACGTTTCCTCTGACTGTGTGGCCTCCACCAGCTGCTGCAGTCGAGCCACCTCCCGCTTCAGCTCCTCACTGTACCACCGCTCCTCCTGCGGCGCAAAACACGACAGTCACACGCCTATAACCCGGTACAAAACATACGCCTATAACCCGGTACAGAACACGCGCCTATAACCCGGTGCAGAGCACCACTGAGCGGCAGCAATAATAACATTCAAAGTTACAGCCCTGAGGAGACACCGGAGACTGGCCTCGATCCTGACGTAACTTGTCTTAGTACATCCATCACCTAGTCTACTGATTTCCGTTAGCTACAGCCCACAGCCTGCTGCTCACTAGTCGCAGTAATATAAGTCTCCAGTGTGCTATGTGGCTAGCATCTAGACCTCAGCATGGTACTGACGTGTCTCAGGACTGACGTGTCTCAGACCTGGGACTCACCCTCAGTGTGGTGTTGACGTCAGTCAGGACTGACGAGTCTCAGACCTGGGACTCACCCTCAGTGTGATGTTGACGTCAGTTAGGACTGACGTGTCTCAGACCTGGGACTCACCCTCAGCGTGGTGTTGACGTCAGTCAGGACTGACGTGCCTCAGACCTGGGACTCACCCTCAGTGTAGTGTTGACGTCAATCAGGACTGACGTGGCTCAGACCTGGGACTCACCCTCAGTGTGGTGTTGACGTCAGTCAGGACTGACGTGTCTCAGACCTGGGACTCACCCTCAGTGTGGTGTTGACGTCAGTCAGCTCGTGTTGCAGCACCTGGACGTTGTCCGACTGCGGCTCGGCCGGGTGGTTCCTGGCAAAGTGCTGTTCCAGCTCGGCTGACGATGTGAGCCGCGCTTTACAGACGGGACACAGGTAAGTGGCCGCTGTTGAGACAGACACGGAGACAACCATTGAAGACGAGCGCACGAACTGTGGCTACACATACACATACTATTATACCACCAGTAAGACGCCTTAAACGGCGAAGGACGAGCGAGTCCGAATAAATCCGCGTCAATTTATCACCCGTCCAACGGAGGTTCGCTTGTGCAAAGCATGCCAATTTGAACTATTTCGCTGTGTTGTTTGCGTCCGCCAAATAGATCCGAAACTAAATCGATACTTTAACTAAATAGGCTTTTGAAGCGTTTATTTAAATTTGCAATTATAAGCTTCATGTCTTGTAGGCATAATAATCATTTTGGGTGGGTATTAGGATGGATTTGATTGCGCTTTACATCCGCCATCATTTTTATCGTCTTAGCACCCTTTGGTTTTGAAGCTACGGCGTGTGGTGATTAGAAATATTTATAAAATCGTCATAAAAATCTTACAGACAGATTTAACAGTGAAATACTGCATGCAACCTAAATTTTTTGAATGCATTTTGAGACGGTACATTGCGTCTACATATTGGTGTTTGTTTCATCGCTTCACGTCCCATAGGTGCTGAGCGACTGATTTTAAATGTGGAAGACGTCATAAAACTATGAATGTTGCGCTTGTATAGCCAGTAACTTTGCACGTACCACGGCCGCTGATCGACACATAGTGCATACGCCGGGCGGATCGCGTTTCTCTACGTATCTGTGTTTGATTCGTGTCTTGCGACTTTTTGGTTGCCGAGATATAGGCCGGTATTGCCAAACGATGTTTCTTAGGTAAATTTCGTGGACGGGAAACAAGGGGTGCACGTGCGCACGTGCAGCGTTTACTCAGAGTTGACCTGTGCAACATTGGCCAGAGGTGTGGGTCTCCAGCCTCACACCAAATTTTAAGCTTTATAGGTCCAGGCCGTTTCTCAGCTACAGCAGGATAATACATTTCTGACACCCCCTGACGCGCACGTGTCAGCGCCGTGCTGACCCATCACATGAGAAAAAAAAAAACATGTCAATAATCATAATGTCATTTGCATGGGGCTATCTGATGGCGAGGACGCTTGTCAATCGGATTTGCGGGGTTCAAAAGATATAAGCTTTCTGACCAGCGTCGCGGTCTGGCCCGGCCGGTCGGCCGCTTATATGTGAGAAAAATCCGGTATTCAATGAGGACTCGCTCCGCGCTCGCTCGTAATTACCATTATAACATTGCTGCTTCCGTTACCATTATAACATTGCTGCTTCCGTTATGCATTCGCCTAGAGGAAACAATGAGAGCTCTCAATTTAAATCATATTCATGATTTAATCATAAATCATATTCTTCAAGTTGCTGTTGAGAAGTTCATATGGTCTCAAAAGTAATGTCGAAAGACTGGCCACTGCGACCGAAAGTCGACTGAAACGGGCAAAACGGTGAAGGTAACTTAATAGGTGTGAATGAAACAAAGGATGAATGAAAACTTTCAGTGGCGTTGAATCTGTTTACCAGCAAATGACACAAGAGATGCCCAAGGGCCAATACAAACATGCTACCATCGAGATCATGTCAGCATAAAATAATCCTCCAATATTCCCTAAAATAACCACCCCAGATCTCGAATAATTCACAACACTTAGCAGCTGGCGTGACCGGTGAATAGTGTGCAGAGGTGCGGGTTCGCTGGTGTTTGTGACGTACATGGGTCAATGTGAGCCGTCTGATCATGCTGCTGCAGCTGTTCGGGGCTGGCGAAGCTCTTCATACAGGTGGGGCAGAGGAAGCCCTCAGCGCCGCCAGCAGCCACCGCCTCATCAGCAGAGGAGACGGATGCCGTCCGACCTCCCTCCACCTGCCGGTTAGGGGGGGGGGAGCGCGTCAAACGGGGCACTGGGGCTGAGGTATCAGAACACGAGGTAAACACTCTCCACCTGGCGGTCAGCCCGGGACAGCAGTGGACAGCAGTGTGTCAGGTGAGCGCTGAGGGACAGCAGTGTGTCAGGTGAGCGCTGAGGGTCCGGGACTGCAGAGTGTCAGGTGAGCGCTGAGGGTCCGGGACAGCAGTGTGTCAGGTGAGCGCTAAGGGTCCGGGACAGCAGTGTGTCAGGTGATCGCTGAGAGTCCGAGACAGCAGTGTCAGGTGAGCGCTGAGGGACAGCAGTGTGTCAGGTGAGCGCTGAGGGTTCAAGACAGCAGTGTGTCAGGTGAGCGCTGAGGGTTCAAGACAGCAGTGTGTCAGGTGAGCGCTGAGGGTCCGGGACAGCAGTGTGTCAGGTGAGCACTGAAAGAGATGGCACACTCGCCGTATTGGTAGTCATGGTTGAACAGCACGAGGGTGCCGGAGAGACAGTAGTTCGTTGCTCAGCGAATCGCCATATGAGGGTCCGGGCAAGCTGTGTGTCAGGTCGCGAGCACTCTGAGGTCCGGGACAGCAAGTGTGTCAGGTGACGCGGGTCGGGACAGCAGTGTGAGTGAACGTGAGGTCGGCGTACATTCCAAGTGCTGCGTGAGGCGCTGAGGGTCGGCAGATGTGTCACTGAGCACTGAGGAACAGATGTGTCAGGTGAGTCGCTAGGGGCCGAGAGGACAGTAGTGTGTCAGGTGAGCACGGTCCGGGACAGCATGTGTCAGGTGAGCGCTGAGGTAAGGAACAGCTAGTGTGTCAGGTGAGCGAGCTGAGCAGGGTCCGGGTTACAGAGTGCTGTCAGGGCAGCAGAACTGAGGGTCCTGGGGACAGCAGTGTGTCACGTGGGCTGAGAAGGGTCAGCGTGTGTCAGATGAGCCGCTGAGGGGATACGGGATAGCAGTCGTGTCAAGATGTTGCGCCTGAAGGTCCGGACAGAATTGTGTCAGTTGGGCGCTGAGGGTCCGGGACAAGCAGGTCGTGTCACGGTGACGCTGAGGTCCGGGACAGCAATGTGCTCGGTGGGCGCTGAGGGCGGGACAGCAGTGTGTAGTGAGCGCTGAGGTCACCGGGAAGCAATGGTGTCAGGTGGGCGCTGAGGGTCGGGAACAGCAGTGCGTCGTAGGTTCGACCGTCTGTAGGAGCTCCGGACAGCATGTGTATGCGACACGTGAGAGGGACGCAGTGTGTCAGGTGATGTGCTGCAGAAAGAGGTTCGGGACAGCAGTTGTTGCTAGAGCTGAGCGACTCGCAGGGTTCGAGATGCAATGAGCGTCGAGTAGTGGCTCTAGATAGGGGTCAGATGACAGCAGAGCTCGTGCTCAGGTGAGCGCTGAGTCCGGGACCAGTAATGAGTGTAGGTGGCGGTGACTGGTCCCGGCAGCAGTGTTTGGTCAGGTGGAAAAGCGCTGAAGGGCCCGGGACGCAAATGTGTCAGGCTGTGCGCTGAGGGTCCGGGACAGCAGTGTGTCAGGTGAGCGCTGAGGGTACGGGACAGCAGTGTGTCAGGTGGGCGCTGAGGGTGAAATATTAAGGCAACGCATCCACTCTCCCCTGCGATCACACCGTGTAAACCACGGTATTTGGAGTATTTTTCAAAGCTGTGGGCTTTCCTAAATCCTAAACATATGTTGTGTGTCAGGTGAGCTCTCTGCTCATGACAATGTCCTGATACACGTACCTTTGCTGGTCCTCAACTCGTATGCAACACAATGGCGGTTGGTTGTCCCTCGCGCAATCGCTTATGACTTGACGCTGGAATATTTAATATTTATCCCCCACCCCTTCCATATTTTCATTGCCGACTCATAACAGCTATTCTCAATAATCACTATTCCTTGATACTTTCATAGTTGAGCCAAGCTGAACCATTGTATAACTTAACGACGTATAGTGAATTCGAAATCAATGACAATACAAGTAAGTTCCTAAGAAACCAGACGTTTCGACAAGCAGAGTGTCTTCGTCAGGTCTGAATAATATTTCTAACATTACTCACCATCTTTAAGTAATAAAATCGCCACTCAGCGTCAGGTAACTGAAGATAACAACGGTATACAAGGATTTATGTGTCCTTGCTACGTTATTCTTATCAAGTATATTACTGAAGCTGAGTGAGATTGTATTTTACTTAATTGGTATAATTTAAATATATTTCACACTGACGAAGACAATCAGCTTCGTACGAAACATCTGGTTTTATTAGGAACTTACTTGTATTGTCATTGATTTCGAATACACTATCATGTCTGATACTTTACATTAACGACGTATCTACTCTATTCACGCCTTTCCTAGTGAGCCACCTAAGCTACCCGTTGCAGGGCAGTGATCCTCTTGTCTTTAATTAGACCACTATATTACGTTCACTTGCATATCCAAATATTGAACAGAAGAAAGACGCTTTAAGCAGGGGTCCAGTTTCGATCATTTCGATCCAGTTTCGAATCTTGCCCCCCCCCTCCCCACACTTCTCACAGCTGTCTTGTCTTTCATGATATCCGTTCTTCGCTCAATTTCACATTGACTACAAAAAGCTGCCAACAACAGAAACACAGCCGTTTATTGTGTGGAATGAGAACACGGGCATACAAACGTGATCCCCGACGAAATATACATCGTGAAGATACGTAAACATTACAGAACTCACATGACAGCAGGACTCACAATTTATTCGAGATTACTTATTCATAATCGCAATCAGCCATCTTCAGATTTTCTAACTACCTTCTGACCAGCACGCACGGAACACTTTCCTGCAACTCAGCAAATGAGCATGACTACATCGATAAGTGTTTCGCAACAACCCTCATGGACGGACTTTGTTCATCTGCACAGTGCAACTCTACTTGATTACAAAACAAAATAAATAAACAAACAGTGCACCAGTCAGAAACGAATATAACTAGAGTAACAGCGAAAAGTCAAGGCAGTTAAGTGCACAGTTAAGCCTAACATGTGTGAACCACACAGTCAACATTCACCAAGGCTCCCGTTTCACCCTACTGACAACTACCCGTCTTTCGTCTACCCCAGAAGTCCCACCCGTCAACCGTCTACTCCTAGAAGTCACACCCGTCTTTCGTCTACCCCAAGAAGTCACACCCGTCTTTCGTCTACCCCCAGAAGTCCCACCCGTCTTCCGTATACCCCTAGAAGTTCCACCCGTCTTCCGTCTACTCCAAGAAGTCACACCCGTCTTTCGTCTACTCCTACAAGTCACACTCGTCTTCCGTCTACCCTAGAAGTCCCACCCGTCTTTCGTCTACCCCAGAAGTCACATCCGTCTTCCGTCTACCCCAGAAGTCACATCCGTCGTCTGTCTACCCCAGAAGTCACACCCGTCTTCCGTCTACCCCAGAAGTCCCACCCGTCATCTGTCTACCCCAGAAGTCACACCCGTCTTCCGCCTACCCCAGAAGTCCCACCCGTCGTCTGTCTACCCCAGAAGTCCCACCCGTCGTCTGTCTACCCCAGAAGTCACACCCGTCGCCTGTCTACCCCTAGAGTCTCTCGTCTACCCCCAGAAGTCGTCTTCATCCACCGAGCCGCCGCCAGTGGCTCCTGAGATAACATCGGACGAGGACCGTTCCGTCCGTCCGGGCGGGGAGTCGGACAACGCTAGCGACCGTGCCGAACCTACCACCTGTGCGTCCCCACCACCGGGAGAGCTGGCCGGGGGTGGTTCAGCCGCCCTCTCAGGTGTGTCCGCCCGCGGCGTCTCACTCATCGGCAGAGGGAAGCCGCCGGTGTCCCCGCTGGCGGCGGCGGTGGTCGGATTCGCGGCGTAGCCTAGGGAGGAGCGCAGCAGGGCGCCGCTGCGTTCAGCCGAGCTGGCGCTGCTCGCTGAGTCGGGACGCGTCGGCAGCTCCGGCGGCGGCGCGCGGGGAGACACCGCCGCGGGTGGACGCTCGTCGGAGGGTGAGGAGGCAGCAGACCGACGGCGGAGGGTCGGCTCCGGCACCCGGCCGCCGGAGGACTGACCCCGACTGGCGTCATCTGAGTGGTCAGAGGTCTGACCCCGACTGGCATCAGCTGAGTGGTCGGAGGTCTGCTCCGACAGACGCCGGCTGGAGACGGCAGAATCCGCTGGCGGGCCACGCTGGACGCTCACTTCCTCGGCAGCGGCAGGCCGCCTCCATTGAGAATCCAGGTCCACTACAGTCGGGGCAGCGACCGCTGGAGTCTGCTCGACTGCAGCCGCTGGTGGAGAGGTCCGCCGCAGTGCTTGGACTGAAGGTTCAACAGGTACTGCGGCAGGTTCAGACGTAACCCTGACGCTGTCAGAATCGGCGTCTTCTGACCGACGTGTGTCACCACCCGTCGTCCACTGAGAGTCCAGATCTACGGCGGCAGGTTTCCACTGGGAGTCCAGATCTACGGCGGCAGGTTTCCACTGAGAGTCCAGATCTACGGCGGCAGGTTTCCACTGAGAGTCCAGATCTACGGCGGCAGGTTTCCACTGAGAGTCCAGATCTATGGCAGGTTTGTACTGAGAATCCAGATCCACCTCAGGTTTCAACTGAGAGTCAAGATCCACGGCAGGTTTCCACTGTGAGTCCAGATCTACGTCAGGTTTCCGTTGTGAGTCCACATTACCGCTTGACTTCCACTGAGAGTCAAGATCCATAATCGGTTTCGGTGGTGAATGCACTGGACCCGAGGTCTGGGAGCCGCCGTCATCACCTGGCACATATTCTGATTTCCTCTTGTAATCACCTTGACGTTCTTTCGGCATATCAATCGCACTCTGCGTCATAACAGTAGAATGATCCGTTCCAGCAACTTCCTCCGCAGCCTGAGTTTCACTCTTCTCGCGTCCCGCCGAGCCTCTCCACTGGGAATCGAGATCTAGCGCCGTTCTCTGCGAGTACCCCACACCCTGCAGAGTGGAGGAGAGACGCACTGCTGCGCTCTGCCAGCTCAGCTCAGCCGCAGAGCGGTCAGCTTCAGCTGCCACAGCTCTATCATGTCTGTGACGCATTGAGGGCTCATCGCGTCGATGCATTGAGGGCTCATCGCGAGTAGCGATGCTCTTCCATTGGTTAGCACGGTCCGATCGAACAGCGGGCGAGTCGTTTAGAGCAGCCCCCGCCGACGGCAGGGGAGCCGACTCCGCCGCCGACACTCCGGCGCCCAGCAGACTGAACAGTCGGGAGCGGCCGGGACTGGTGGAGCGTAGGCCCCGCACGGCGGCACCACTGGGGCTGCCGACGTCCAGAGGCACTGTGCTCACTGACGCTGGGGTGGAGACCAAGCGACTGGCTGGTAGAGGCGAGTGTTCGGGGGCGTTACGCACACTCGGTGCATCCCTGACAGGTCTGATCGGTAGCGGCGAACGGTCCGAGGCCGCGAAGTCACTTCCGAGTCTGACGGGTTCCGTAGCTCGACGCTCATCCCTCCCCAGACCAGACCGGTACTCACTGACCCTCCAGCGACTTCCTCCTGACGCTTTCCCAGGCAGCGACTCCTGAATCCCCGCCGCCCCTGCCGCAGCAGAAGGCTGGCGTGCGGTCTGCCCCACTCCGGGACTGGCCACCGCCGCACGCCGACTGCTCCGCAGCACCGCCTCTATCCTCTCCTCCCGAGACAGTGGCGCAGACTCAGCCGGCTCGGACCAGGTCCGTCGGTGTCCCGACAATCTGTCCTCCGCCGCCCGCCAGCCGCCCGACACAGCAGCCGCCGGCGGAGGCGGCGACTGCGAGTCGTCCTCCCGCTCTCCAAACAGATGGCGCTTGACACCGCCGAGCGCCAGGTCCAGCTCCTGGCGCTGCCTGGTGGTCTGGTAGTCACGGAATTGACGCGACAGCCGGCTAGCCGTCGCCGACAGTGTGCCCAGTCGACTGCGTGTCGACGACAGGAAGGCAGTCATGTCTGCCTGCTGGCCGGCGGGTAGGGACCCCGGCTCTAGCGGCAGCTCCGGCGGCGGTGGAGGAGGTGGCGGCGGTGCCGGGTGCGGGGAGGTGGCCAAAGGCCTCTCAGACACCCCTGCCTGGCTCCCACGCCGGTTCTGCTCAGCCATCAGCTGCAGGGCGCGCATCTGCGCCTCCAGGTCGGAGGAACGCTCCATCATACTCTCCATCAGTAGGCGCTGGCGCTCCAGCGCGGCACGACACCGGGCATTCTCCTCACGCAGAGCAAGATCTCTGCCGTCACAGCAGGCACCACGGGCCGGTGGCGCTGCTGGGGCCGGAGCTGGGGCGGGTCTCTGTCGGTCTGGGGAAGAGAACTGAGAGTCGGAGCGACTCGTCGACAGGCTGACCTCCAGCTCGGCCACACGGCGTTCCAGCTCACCGATGAG
Source organism: Semibalanus balanoides (assembly GCA_014673585.1). Lineage (NCBI taxonomy): Eukaryota > Metazoa > Arthropoda > Thecostraca > Balanomorpha > Balanidae > Semibalanus > Semibalanus balanoides. The sequence continues at coordinate 95,519 of VOPJ01014359.1, forward strand.
TCGGTCCTTGGGCGTCTGTCTGATGACGGCAGCAGCGGCTGAGCCTGCAGAAACGGACGGCACAGCGGAATGGCTGCTGATCATAGGCGGTGGCTGGTTCACGGCGGTATGACTGCTGATGGCAGGTGCAGACTGGTGCACGAACGTCAACAGAGCCTGCGGTGCCTGAGTTACGTCACCGTCACCGTCACCGGGAGAGGTATGAGGTATCCCGGCACTCAGACGGCGACCGGACTGTGAGTGAAGGCTACAGTCTGACTCCGGGACGGTTCCTGGACGGCGCAAACTGACTGATGGAGACATTGCCTGCGGCGAAAAGGGATACAGGGTCCGAGTAGGGGTGACTTCGTTTGCAACACGCGCTTCGTTGTCCCCTGTCGCATCAAATGTCACGTTCAGTTTGACTCGCTGTGGCGAAGTTATGCCAGCATGACTCACACTGGCAGTCAGATCCGTTTGCGACGCTCCATCACAGAAGCTCTTGTCCACAGTTAGGTTTAAGGGAGTAGATTGATTCGCCAGAGACAAACTTAGCTTAACCTCTCTATCTTGTACACTCTGATCGAGAGCATGCAGACTATCATTATACTGCCGAAGTCGCTCTCGCTCTCGAGCCAGTCCAGCTAGGACCGCGTCCCTCTCAAAAGCTAACTTCCGTTTTACCGACTCAAGTTCCATCTGATACTTCTCCTTTAGTTCCTGCCGCATCGCAGCCAGTTTCCTCTTGTAGCGGGCGCGCTCTCGGTCCCTGAGCTGCTTCAGCTGATCGCTCTTGAAGGCGGCCAGCTCCCGTGCGTAGCGTTCCTGTGCCCGGGCGTCAGCTTTCCGTCGGTACTGCAGCATACGCAGCTCCAGCGGGCCGCTCTCCGGCGGCGGCGGCTCGGAGGCAACTCCCGGCGGCGGCGGCGGCGGCGGCGGCGGGGGCGGCGGCGGCGGCGGCGGCTGAGCCGGGGGGCCGCGCTGCAGCAGTAGTGACACCAGCGGCTGGTCGCCGGCCCAGTACTGACCAAACAGCCGGCCGTCAGCGTCACCACCACACTCTGTCAGCACCCGGTCCACCTCGACGGCCGAGAGGCGCGCCTCGGGCGGGCCGGGCCGCGCCAGGCCAGCCTCAGCCGTCAACACCGCCAGCGAGAACCAGAGCCGCAGGTGGCGCAGCAGGTCGGCAGCCAGCAGCGCCAGTGGCGGCGGCGGCGGCGGCCCGCCCCCGCCGCCGCCCACCAGCGTCACCAGCCGGTGACGCAGGAAGGCGCGCAGCTCGCCGACCAGGCCCTGGTCGCGGCACCAGCGGCGCAGCTCGCCGCGCAGCTCCGCCGGCAGCCCAGCTTCGTCCGGGTGTGGCGCCGGCCCCGGCCCGAGAGCCGGCACCCGTGCAGCCATCAGCGCTCCTGCAAAGGCGCACATGGCTCTCCTCAGTGGATCGAAGACTGCCAGTGCTGTGCTTCAGATTGGCTGGTGAGGTGCAATCACTTGTTCTTGCAGGTGAGTTAGTATAAGTAATCAGCCTGTCAGCTGTCATGCATACTGCCTAGTTAGTTATATGTTAGCTAGGTTAGTGTGTAGTTATCAGGTAGTTAGTTAATGATAGATAATACAGCAGGAAAGCTGGAAAATAAATATTGATTTATTATATGCATAAGTATAAAGTAACACAAAAATTAGGTTCTGTTCCTATACCTACTCAACACAAGCAGTCAATCAGTTAAATGCAGCTTCAAAACAACCGTAAAATTGATTCATGTTTTGATAACATAATTAAGTATAAAATCAGTCAATAGGTACCTACTTACCATTTAATCTATACCATTTAATCTTATTCTAAAAATGTGATTTATATGCCAAGTCCCATAATTTGTCAAAGTCAATATGTATAAATCTGCTGACCTGTTATGAGGGTAAGACTGACTAGGTAGCTGCCGACTGGTACTGAAATGAGTACTGAAAATAATAATTAACTTTCCTACAAAAAATATACCCTAATATGGAAGCACATTTCAGAAAGTCTAGCACACTAAAGAATTCAACTCTGTATCATGTTTGAAGTCAACTGACACTGTTTGATGATCAGTTTATGAACTCTATTGCCAACACAGTCTCGCCTCGATGAAGCGCAGACCTTTTAATCTACTGCACAATCGCATCTTTATGTAATTTTTCACACCTGATAGTCGCGTATTCGAATCTATATTATCCTAGCTGATATGCAAGATCTCCTGTGCAGATGAGATAGATTTTCGCACTATTTGTAGCAGGAAATTAATGACCGAATCTTCGTTTACCAAAATACTAGAATAGGTCATATCTAACAGGACTTATGGACCTCACAGTGATGACTATGAGGTCGCATTACCGTAATAGTTCCGATAGAACCTTCGTGATCCATAGATATTGATTTAGACCAGGACACTCATATTCCGAGAGTTGGCAGACAATATTTATTATGGCGCTCTCTCTTGAGACCATGAGCAATATTGCCATGCATTATAGCTTCATGAAGGAGACTGATGCTTCAGTTGCAAACCACATGTTCAGGATACAAAATTGTAATTAACGTGCTGTCAAAAAAAAAAAGGTGGGGTGAACTGTCCAACCCGGGAAATGGCCTAACCTCAGTTTCCGTGCTATGACAATGAGAGTGTAAACAATACAGGTATGGTCTGCTCTGCTCTCTGTCATAGGTAGGGTCAAGGCGGTAGCGTGAAGCAGCATTTAATGCACTTACCCGATCTGTAATATTCTTAACAATATTCTTGATGTTGAACATTGTTATTTTATGAGAGTTCCTTGTTGTTCAGAGCTGTGTCCTTTGCTCCTTCCCAGCAGCCTTGCTAGATCAAGCTGCGAAAAATTTGATTCAGAGCTTGGAATGTGAGTTAGCCATCAACAAATGTATTTTTTATCAAACAAGAGCAATGAAACTTCGCAATAACTCCAACGTAACTCACAATCCTAGAAACTAAACACCTAGATTATTGCACCCGACGCCGCGCTTCTCCTTCAATGTTGTGTGGGAGGCTACCAGTCGGAGGTGGCAGCAATAACATGAGCCAAAAACACAAATAGAAACTGGACGGTTATTTAGCCTTGAACTGGACATTATACCAAAAAAGCTTGGGAGATACCTGGTAAGTATGATGAATGAATGATTGAATGCATTTTGTAATGAGTATTGAATAAAAATTGCAATAAAAACATTAAATTTCATTGATGTTAAGTTTAATCATACATCAATAAATAAAAATTAAATATTATTCTGGTTGGAAGTTTCTTTCATTTAGTTTAACTACAAAAAATACTATTAGTTCTTGTTACAGCTATGGCGCATAACTTACAGACGAAGAAATTGTTTACACTTGCGGCCGCCCCGCGGTCGTTTAATGGCTTTAATGGCAGTTGTTCGCTCACATTGAATGTGGGTGGTTGGCGGGCGATTTTCCAGTTAAGTTGGTTTGTGAAATGAAGACGAGAGAAATGTCCATCAAAGAAGTATTTGCGTTTTAAAATTATCCACGAACAGAATGAGGCAATAAAGTAGGTACAAGCGGTACGTTCATCTTCGATGCATATTCCAACGGCGTCGTGTTTAGTGTGGGAATCTTCACAGGGCCTCGGCCGTAACGACAGACCGATTAAGCTCATGCATGGCTGCTCAAGTGGAACCATGCTTGAGGTGGCTTGTGACTGTGAGGTTGACCGTTGAAGTCTTATTAATTTGGCTGAGATGTCTATTGATCAATTGAAATGTTTTATGGTAGGTAGCATGTCTAGTGTTTGCTTGTAGTACAGACATTTGTTAAACTTTCCTTATAGAGTTATAAATGGTAGGTACCTTATTTATTTAACATATTGATTTGCTGGGTGACATTTAGTGTAACCAACTGTATTGTAGGACATGTCTTAACACCATACTTTTCATGCTTTTGGTGATGTATGCAACACTAACACACCAAATAAAGCCAATATATGAAAAGTGTGGTGTTCGATGTTACAGTGTTAATTGTTTACCCTATTGATATAACATGAAGTGTGTGATGTGTGGTCCTGTTGGTGGTCACTTACAAAAATTGAAATTTGCATTCAATTGGTGGTAGAGCTGATACAGACACTCAAAAGCAAAGATACACTGCTTAATTAGAGTGAAAGTTCTGTTTTTTATATGATCAGAGATTGGCCCTTTGGCCTTTACACTATTTCTGTGTGAAATTCTTGCAGGCAGGCAGTGTATTTACTGTATTTTACAATGCTGCCTTATCAAAAGATAAAGGATAGGACTGGGACAAGGTAGACAACATACACATTTTACAGTGGATCTTACATATTGTAAAGCCAATAAGCTTCAGAACATATATATATTTCAGCCCAGCTGCTTCATCACCTGTTAGTAAGGAGAACGTCCATTGCCGGACCAAGTAGCAGCATGCAACATGCATCACGATCATGCAGCACCCAAACCCACATCACAGAAGCAGCCAAAAAAATGCATTATACAACATATCACAATATTATGAACCTTTGAATTTAAAGGCACCTGAATAGAGTTGGCTGGTAGTTTCTAGAATGTGCACCACAAATTTAATACCAAATGTTCACATCCTAAGTGGTCCAAATTCCAAAATGTATTTGTATATCCAAATACCATCAAAATGATCCATTTATGTTTAAACTATTTGGATCTATGTATGAATCTGCTGTGAGGAATCATGGATTGATATTACCTTTCCCTATGAGATATGTATCTTAACTACATATCTCAAGACATAGAATGGGCGCCACATAACCATTGAGTTGAGGCGCCCTTAAGCCCAAATCATCATCATCAAGACATAGAATGACCATATCACCTGTGAATCCTGGTCTCTTCAAACACATTGAACATAAACTAGGCATTATGCCTTGAGTAGGCACTTCATAGTACTGAACATTCTGATTTCTGACAGTCCTGATTGAGAAAGGACTTAAGTTGGCTTAGGTCATCTGCAAGAACAGCATGATAATTGAGAAGGGGCACTTTATTCATTCATGATTCGTACACGATTTATACATGGAGGGCATTCCTGTGTAATTTAGTCACTGCTTGAGATTTTGGCAGTTTGCAATAACCCATTGTTTTAAGAACAAATAATAGAGCTCACCACTCTTACCTGTTTCTATGATGAGTGGTAAAAGTTGTATTTACTATGTTTGTATAATGTATATATTTGATGTAGTGACATGTTTAACATAACAAACCCATGTGGTTAACTAATCACTGCTAAGGCATCATAGTGCTTCTTGCATTATTAAGTACCTTTTTCTATTAAAACTATCAGCATTATACTAAATTTATGTGTCATTGCATATTAGATATGGGAAAACAGTAATGCAACTAGTCATTAGATACTGAGACACACTCAGAAAGCATCCATTTTTTCAGATTTCCTAGCATAGGTAAAATTGCTGAAAGTTGTTCAACTGTTTGCTAACTGGGGTAGGCTCCAAGCCATTGTCCAGGTATCTGTCTGTGAATTCTGTAACATATCCATATAAATGCTACATAAAAAAAAAAAAAATCCGAATGTTTTGATGGGATGGGTTTGACGGTGTTGGATGCAGTGTAATTATCATGAGAGTCTGTATCAGGTGAGGTGGTTATGACCCTGTTGGATGGTGTGTTGGCAGACGATGCCGCTGCTGGGCAAGCTGTGCGGCTGCTTCCAGCCGCGAGCGGAGGAGGTACGCGAGCTCGACTACCGGCACACCTCGCTCCGGGACGTGCCAGGCGAGGTGTTCACGTTCGAACGCACTCTGGAGGAGCTGCACCTCGATTCGAACCAGGTAAGGAGCTTCGCCTCGACTCCGACCAAGTGAGAAGCGGTGCCTCAACTCTAACCAGGGGAAAAGCTGTGCTTTGACTCCAACCAGGTGAGATGCCGCGAAAGGCGTGCGGGGCCCGACCCACCTGCAGCTGGTCGACGGCTCGCAATCGCCGCCGCCGGTGGTGGCGGGGGCGCCGTTTCGCGTCGGGACCGCCGCAGTAGTGCGAGGCGGCGCGGGCGGGGCTCGCCTGTGATCAGCACTGGATGCCTTAGTGGTGCACGGTATGGTGTGTTGATGTATACTGCTAATTGTTGATGTGTCATGTTGATTTTTTTTTTTTTTTAATACTTTGACTTAAATGTATATTCCTGTCACGTTATAATGTGTCTTCCTGTGTATGATGATTAATTTGTATATTGATGCATTGTATACATTGATTTAAATGTATTATTGTATGCATGAATGTGTATGAATTTGAGTTATTATGATTACTTTATTTTATTATGTCAGTTGGCTTAATGATTTATGTTAAAATACACCACGGCGGGAAGCCGGAAAAAAAAAACGCCGCAAAAAGGACTGAGTGTAATGTCGTCGGTCTAAAAGCAGCTAAATAGTTTGTCTATTGTTTACGCCTCTGGGGCACCTTAGTAGGGCAGATCTTCGCCCTGGTCAGCTTCTAACAGCAGCTTATTCGCCGCCTAGCAGCACTGCTGATTATGTTGGATGTTGCCCGAGGTGGCGCCGCTAACCTGACTGTTCTGCCGGCTGTGTCGCCAGATCTGCGACCTGCCCGTCTCGCTGTTTCACTGTCACAGCCTGCGTCACCTGGGCCTGAGTGACAATGAGCTACAGACGCTGCCGCCGGCCGTCGCCTCGCTCAT
>VOPJ01014359.1:112270-217533 GCA_014673585.1 Semibalanus balanoides
GATAACGCGACACAGGGTCACCATTTTCAGAGCCAGCGAACCAGTTCACCCCACACTCCCCACTGAGCTGATAACGCGGCCGCGGCGGGCGGATCGCCGTACCGACCTGCTGTTTCTGCTCGAGACACTGCTTCTCGAGCAGGGCGGTGCTGGCACGGTGCTGCTCGTCGAGCCGCTTCAGGCAATCCTCGTGGGCCTTGTTCAGCTGCTCAATTTTCTCCCGCTCCTTCTCCTGAAGGGCAACAGCAAAGAACAGCGATTCGTTCAGCGGGAAGTTCGCCACAGGACCCATATTGTATACGAACGACACAACTTGACGCACTGTCATAAATGAGTACCATGGGGGCTGATGATGACGTAAGATCACTTTCATCAGCGAACGATTAACCCACTTGTGGCCGAGCATAATATGAGAAGATATAACTTTTTGGTGAGGACTGAAACGATTGTAATTTGCAACGATTGCAATTTGTAACGACTGTAATTTGCAAAGATTGTAATTTCAAAATAGCTTTAACCCTTGCCCTACGGGGGGAGGGCCTGACAGCCCCCCAGATATTTTTCTTAAATATTTTTTTACACATGCTGCGCATCTTTCTGAAATTTTCAGTAGCTGAGTTTACAACAATTATACATATGCTGTCGAAATTTCGTTGAAATTGGTCGAGTAGTTTAGTAGATAATGACGTTTTAATGACGTCATGTTCGTAAAAACGGATTAAAAAATAATAGAAAATAAAGTTTTGCAGCAAATTGCAAACCGAAAAAAGAAAAGATTTAAATGATATTTGCTTTAATATGTCAATTTCTGAATTTCATGTTTTTTGTTTTTTGACCCCAAAAAGGCATTCGTTTTTTTAAATCCCCACAAAATCCAAATTTTCGAAGATAATTTAAAACCGGAATATATGTGAGAAAACTGATCATTAGCATCACCGACAAAAATTCAAAACAATATCTTTATTTTAGACTGAGTGATGGCTTCCGAACTGTAAGAAACTTATGACGTAATTTTTTTAATTCGCCTTTTTAACTTATGCTGACCAGAGACGAACAAATAAATACCTTTTCTGTATTCAGGAGCCAAAACTGGTCAAGGAACATGTCTTCTTATTTGCATTTATTCTTTTCTAATTTTTAGGTTTTCTGATCGCTATTCTGGACGTGATCGAGTCGAGGTTGCTAATGCTAATCGGCCATAGCAAAAATCATCTATGGTGACAATTTCCGTGATCTAAGCAGACTTGTGATTGATTCAAATTTTAATGAATGATTCAATCATGATTCACCGGCAAAAATGAATTGATTCAATCGGATGATTCAATCACTCAACCATTACCACTGATGAATCGATTCACAGTGACATCAGGCTTACGTGACATCATCATGATGAATATCATGATGATCAATCAAAATTATTAGCAATGCATTAAGATGCAAATAACAGTTCATAATTTCGGAAATGAGAGTAGCTCACAGACCCAAATGAAGGTACTGAAAGTGATCTTGATCTATGTGTTCACTCAGTTTGATTCCCTATAGTTACGACTGAGGCGTATCGTTAGAAAGAATAGTTTCTTGCTGTCCCCCCCAAAAGAATGCATTCGATAATGTGCTTCATGAGATGAAATTCAACTCACATATTTTTTCAATGGAATGAAATTCAATCAATGAATATCATTCATGACAGAGGTGGAATTCGATACATGAAATATAATCACGTCAAAATAAGAATGATTCAATCAAAAAGAATGATTCAATCAGAAATCAAATCACAATCTGACCTAAGAGTGGCATAAGAACCCAGACCTAAACAGCGATAGCATGGCCTCAGATAGCTATTCAAAGACCAACAACTTGACCGCATAACCAAATCATTTTATTTTCATAACTTTAATAATTTACAACGGTCTGAGCAAAAGCCGTATTTTTTTGGACTGGGTTGATTTTAGGTTAGGTTTTTATTTAGGGTCACCCGTTGACCTGGAACCAAAAAATTATATATTACCACGATTCCTCACATGACAGGCAACATGCTGTTTTTTTCCGCGTCGCTCTATGTTGCTTGGTTTGGAAGTTAGCAGGAGCTGACAGCCCCCCGTAGGGCGAAGGTGAAAAACGCTCCCATGAGGGTTAAACTAATGATTGATACATTTTAGTTTAGGATGTGCTTTAACAGCTCCCAGATCAATAGATTCCGAGCGATAGTCCAAAAGAACACAAGATCCGAGCAAAAAGTTATGTTCCCAAATGGGTGATCATTGGTCACAAATGGGTTAAACATCGAGCTGCTTTTGTTTTCTGATTTCTCACGACAGTACAGCAGCGTTCATATGCCGCCGAAAACGTTCACCACACACCACAACAATGGTGACAGTCGTGCATACAGCCATACATGATACGATGCATGATAGCAGTGCGCCAGCAAATCACAGCGGTATCTCCAGACCGCGTACTCTGTGTAGTTGGGGTTTTAGGACGCCGAAACCCCGGGGTTATATGGTGCCGCCTGCCCGGACCGTGTCTCCGCCACACACGTGCCACCATGACTCGAGACTTCAGGCGACTTCTCACCTGATGTTCCAGTTCCAGTTTCTCCTTGCCCGCCCGGAGTGCTTCCTTGCGTTGGGCGCGAGGCATCCGATCCACCTCCTGCTTCATAAGACGCGCCTCCGCCCGCAGAATCTCACGGAACGACTTCAGCTCCTTCTCCTGAGGTCAGGGTCAGGTCATGGTCAGTTAATATCCGCCCGCAGAATCTCACGGAACGACTTCAGCTCCTTCTCCTGAGGTCAGGGTCAGACTGGATGTCACAGACTAATAGCGGGCTACCAATAGGCGTACGAACCTGTTACGGCGCTATCTTGGCATTACAACACCGATAAGTCATTATACAAATGACATTCACTGTGTGTGACTTAGTGTGATTTCAGCCACTCTGCCTGGGCGCCCTCTGTTCTGCTTCGTCTCCTCACGTCCTCTCCCCCAGCTTCATCCTCCCCAGTCCCCACCCGCTTCATCCCAGGCCTCTCTGACCTGTTCTGCGCGGACTTTCTTGCTGGTGGCGCGCTTCTCCTGGTCCTGCTGCTGTTCGAGCCGCTCCAGCTGTGCCTTGTGCTGTCGCTGCGCCGCCTCCAGTTCAGTGTCGTGCTGGCGCAGCAGCTGCTGGCGCTCCTGCTCCAGCCGACGCGTCTGCTGGTCCTGCGCCAGCTGCGTCTGTGACGGACGGGGACAGATGATGAGGTCAGCTGCTGAGACGATAGCATGAGACATCGCTGTGAGATACGCGCACAGAGGCTGTGCAGTATGCATAGCTGCTGGAATGAGACAACATTGCGCTGCGCAGAGGCGTACAGTGCAATATTGTCATTGGTATTTATTTAAACAATAGTTACTAGGGTCTGTGGTTTGGTTTTCGAACACAAAACGAAGCGAACAATCACATTCACCAATGCAACAGAATGTGAGTTGAAGGGTAGAATAGCGAAGCTACTCTGATTTGTGCTTTAGCCTGTTCGTTATAACAATACGTGATTAGCATTCTGTTCAAGGCCAGCCTATGAATCGACAACCTAGGCGGCTAAAGCCGCAGGCCCACAGCAATAAGACCACCACCTGGTTCTCCTCCTCCCGGCCTGATCCCGCCCTACCTTTTCGTGCAGCTCCCGGATCTGCTTCTGCTCCTGTTTCTGCAGCAGCTTCAGTTCCCGCATCTCGGCCTTGCGCAGTGCGTGTTCGTCTATGAGTGGCGTGTCGTTGTCGCCATAGAACACCTTCTTGGTGGTGCTGGTCATGACAACGCCGTCGATCTCAAAGCGGCGCGTGCGGTTGCGCGTCTTCTTGCGGAGTCGGGAAGCTTCTACCTCCTCCTTGGAGCGGCTCAGAGTGGACGAGCGAGACTGACTGCCGCCGCTGGACGAGTTGGACGAGTCCTGATCGAGGGGATGGGTGGCGTCAGGGGTGGAAGGGGAGGCGAAGTGTCTAACATGAAGTGGTGTGGGACGAAAATTAAAATATATGGTTCTCTAATTTTGACAAATACTAAAAGTTACAGTTGTCAGGAAGGACAATAACATATCGTGCCTGCAAATCCAAGATGGTTAATTATTTTGATCTAAGATACGATTTAGGTAGACTCAGGTCGAGCTCACATTAGCGTTCGCTCATACCAAAACAGGGAAAAAGGCGCCCAGCTGGCAGCCATTAGCGAAACTCAGCAGTCAACAGCAGCAGCTGGAACCATTCGCGCATGTGTCATGCCTCACGTAATCCACTGAGTTACCCTCCAGCCATGCGGTCTTCCGGATACCGCGCACAGAAGCCGACTCTTACACATCGCTGACTGATATACAGACAACACCCAAACTTCCGTGCCATAACTGTTGTTAATTTATGTCACATTGACGTCCACCGCCTATCCCATCAGCTGAACACGCCTCAACTGCAACTGCAGTGTCCCAAAATTCAATTTTGGCTTGGGTGTCAGACTGTCAGAGTGGAAAATTTGAGCCCAAAAAGACCATGAGAGTGGAAAATTATGTAGAAAATGGTACGGTATTGATTACCGTTTCGAATATGAAAAGCAGTGTGTTTAATTGAAATCATGTATTTTTAGTCAATATTTATTTATATCATAATCAATATCACAATTATAATTTGGGAGTGGAAAATTCATTCCCTAAATGGAAAATGAGAGTGGAAAATTATTCATAGTTGGGTGTCATCTTCCACCCAAATCGACAAATTTTTTGGCACTGTGCAACTGTACCCAGACATCAGCCTCTGGCCTGGAATACCATGTATCGCGGTCTCAGCCCCGGACACCAACCATTAAACCAGCCTCCCTCCCTCCGGAGTACAGACATCCTACTCGGCCGATACAGCCGACCCCTCGCACCACCCCACCTCAGAGTCCATCCTACCAGCCTCCCTCCGCAGTATGGACCTCCTACTCGGCCGATACAGCCGACCCCTCGCACCACCCCACCTCAGAGTCATCCTACCAGCCTCCCTCCGCAGTATGGACCTCCTACTCCGCCGATACAGCCGACCCCTCGCACCACCCCACCTCAGAGTCATCCTACCTGTGACGGCGGCGGTAACAGCCGCTTCTTCCTGATCACAACCTCCTCCTCCTCTTCCTGCTCCTCCGCCGCGGCGGGCGGCTGCCGGCCGGCCGTCCAGCCGTTTTGGGCCGGTGACGTCATGCTCGACTGGCTGGCAGGCGTGCTGGTGACAGGCTGCAGGCGCGGCAGGCCAGTCAGGCGGGGCAGGAGCCACAGGCGCACACCCGGCAAGTGACAGGCAGTAGCGGCGGCGGCGGCGGCGGCGGCGGCGCCGGGACAGGCAGCGCAAGGCAATGCTCGGATGGAAGGAAGCGTTCTGAACCGAGCTGATTCAGCGGTAGCGGATAGATATGACGTCAGCAGCAGCTGCAGCATTCGCGTCGCAATCAAACTAGCAATATGTAACTCATCACAAAACTAAACCGTGTCGCGTATTCATGATCTGAGCCATGCCATGACAGAATAATTATATACTTTCTACCAACAACTATATAGGCGACAAAATGAAAGCAACCGAAATGTGACATGCTGAATAGCTGACTAACTGACTACGCGATCAGCAACGCACCAGCGCGCATAGCAGCAGCTGCCCCTCCTGTCAGGCCAACCCCACCTTCCCGTCCCGTACGATCTGACATCGTGTCCCACCTACTCTCCCGGCCCCTGTCCGGCGCACTCACCGGCACCGAGCTGCCTCCCTTCCCGGGCGTGAAGACGTCGTCTTCTTCCATCTGATCCACGTCCGAGCTGCCCACCGTGGTTCCCTCCAGCACGATAGAGAGCGAGTTGGCCGTGGCCGTGCCTGACGACACATAGCTGATGTGAGAGCACCGCGGACAGGACAACTGGTGAAGGGTGACCGGGGGGAGACACGGGAGCCTGGGGGGACGGCAGCAATGTGCAGAGATGGTGAGAAGCGGGAGGGAACGCGACGGCCGACGGTATGGGGTTTAACGTGAGAGCGAGTGATAACTACGGTAAAGATGTGTGGTGAGACAGGACGTAATAGGAGCCGCGTTTCACCGGCAAAGGTCTGCAGGTGACGCAGGTGGTAAGAATGGTGGGACGCAGCAGATACGACTTACACAGGCAGTCTGAGTAGGAGTTCACAAACGTTCAAACAGCAATCCTTTGACATCAACCCGAAGTCAGTAGCAAGACATAACTATAGCAGTAAACGCGACACAAAGCCAACCAAAATAGACCAAGATAAAGTTTCCCACCACGTTATGGCACCCCGCAAACGTCCTCTTACCGTCCTCCCGCGTTCTGCCGACCATCGGTCCTCACCTGAGTCCTCACCTGAGTCCTCACGCGAGTCCTCCTCCTCCTCCTCATCTGGGTCTACCTGGATGACTGACACATGCGCCGCCCCGTCCTCCGATCCCACTCCACCCAGCGTCACCCGCGGTGGTGAGGGCGGCGGCGACGGCAGGGGCGGCGAGTCTGCCCTCTCCTCCAGTGTCAGCTGGAAGCGCCGCCCAGGGTTCGGCTCCAGCGGCGGTGCGGTCAAGATACTGCCCCCACCGATCATCACTTCACTGTCATCCAGCCGCAGGCCACGCTCTGCCGCCTCCCCGCCCACCGGCGGCGGGGGCGGGGGCGGCGGCAGCGGCTGGGAGGCCGCAGACCGGCTCGGGGATGGTTTGGGCGGTGGCAGGGGGGCCGCTGCGCGCGTGGTGGTCGGTCCCGTCACAGACTGGTCGGTATTGAGTACCAGCACGCCAGGCCGGGCCGGCGGCGGGGCGGTGGCGCTGGACGGCGGGAGGGACGGAGGGGGCCGTGGTGCAGAGCGCCGCTCCACCGCTGTAAGATCGGCACACAGACGGACACAGACGACGTCAGGCACGCTGACAATTACAAGACGACACTCAGCTGATACAGGAATATAGCAACACGGGACGAGACGAATAAAGCCCAGAAGACACGGACCATGTGCACGCTGTTGCCTGTTTCAATCTTAACAAAACATTGCTGAAATTGAACAAATAAGCGTGACACCCAACACCTTTCACAAAGCCAGAGACGGTACAGACTGTAAACAAACAAACCGACAGGCGGTGACTCAGGCTCTCGTACTTCCCAACCATGACCAACGCTGCTGAACACTACACCCAAACAACAGGCACAGGACGCCCCACCACCTGTTCTAACGTTACTCTCCTCTCACCTGCAGTCAGCCCAGTCGGGCCTGTCGTGACCTGTACCCGCGCTGTGCCGTCCTCAGCCGCCGGCGAGGAGTCCTCGCCTGCTCCTCCTCCTCCTCCTCCGAGGATAACCCGCGCCGTGCCGTCCTCGGAGGACGGCGGGGAGTCCCCTCCTTCTCCTCCGAGGATAACCCGTGTCGTGCCGCCACCATCACTGTCGAAAGTCTGCAACACCACCGGCTCAGCTGTCACCAGAGGCCGCTGGTCGGCGTGTCGGAAGGACGGCGGACCCTCGTCTGCCTTCACCTGCGGTGGTGGTGGCGGCGGCGGCGGAGGCGGCGGCGGGGCAGGTACCGGAGACTTCTTCTGCTGTTCCTGCGATTGCTCTGCCGCCGGTTCGACCGGCTGGGCTGGCTGGGCCGGAGACGGAGGAGCCACTGGGGGTGTGACGAGCTCTGACGCTGGCGGCGAGGTCGGCTGCTCAGTGACCGGCTGAGCTGGTGCCGCTGGTTGAGCCGGTGATGAGGGTTTGACCGGTGTTGATGTTTGTGGCGGAGTGGCGGCTTTGTTGGGTGTGGTTGACTGAGAAGGTGTGACTGGCTGGGCTGTGTGCTCCTTAACTGGAGAAGCGAGTTTGTCGGTAGGTTCAGCGGAAGGCTTTTCAGTAGACTGAGCCGCCGTCGCCGGAGTTGACTTCTCGGCCACCGGCGACGTCTGCGAAAAATAACAAACTACCATAAACCCCCACACTCACCTCACCACCCACTCAATGCCTGCGATCAGCAGCTACATATATTAAAAAATACATCTCACAACTACCATAGCGGGAAAACAAAATGAAGTCGACCACAAAACGGCGCGTTGATCACCTCTGACGGTCAGTCACATTACAGTTTCGGCTGTCACCAACAGATGGCAGCAGCAACAGCACACTGACCTTGACGTCAGCCGGTGCGGCGACGTCGCCGTTGGTGAGACTCTCCTCGTCGGCTTCGGAGTGTGCCGTCAGGGTGTCCGTGTCGCTCATACGCGACACGCGACTGTTCTCCTGCTGCGGTGGCCGAAGCAGACAGACGGAACGAGTTAGAAGGTATACAGGACTCCCGGTCTTCCGAGACATGGCAGGCAGCTCAGAGATACTACACGGGGATCATCAGACATCTATCAGATAACGAGCCAGGCGCTTGTACTGCCAAAGTGCCGGCGTACGCCTCCGACTGCTCGGCACAATCTACGTCGACCCGACGCAGCTGCGGGACGGGGACATCGTGGCGGCCTTGGCCCGAGGCTTCATGCGCCATCTGGAGCCGCTGGCTGACGGGCGGCCATGAGCCGTTCCGGGAGGAACCACAACAACAACAAGTGCCTAGTGTGTGCCCTGAAGGGCAAACTATAAGATGCGCAATACGGTGACGAAGGAGATAACTCTCACGTGAGTTCGAAAATGATCACGGGACATCTAATTTTCACAACACCGAAGATACACAGTCCGATGCTGATAAAGAATGCACTTTGGGACACCTCGGTTCACACCAAACGAAGCAGTCACTCAAACAGCGCTCCCAGAATCGCCTAACTTTCCAGAGTGACGTTACCTTCGGCTTCTGTTCAGGAGCCTTCCGACGACGTCCAGACGTACGCTGAGCAGCGTGCAAAACAGAGCCCGACCGAGTGATTAACACCCGACTCCTAACGTTGCGCAGTGCGCACAGACACCAGACCAGAATATAGTCTGCACTGGGCGATCAGCGGGCCAGAAACAATTGAAAGCAGAGCACACAACCGCCAATACGGACAACATAGACATATGGCACAGTGGCATGACATCAACAGACAAAGCTGGACGTGAACTCGCGCCTAACGGCAAGGATTAAGTGGGCACTATCCTCCACCCCTGGTAAAGAGCATAAAGACGAGCATATCTTCACGTCCTTACCCGAAGGACTTTGCTCAGCCCCTTCCCGCAAAGCCATACACAGCATATCACAAGCGGGTACACGGCACACGGCACACGACACACGACACACGACACACGACACACAGACAAAGACAAGTGGAGATTAGCCCCGTTTCCACGACAGGCAGACGCACAGAAGCATGGACGGACTGACACAGACAGACAGACAGACATGACAGACAAGACAGACAGACAGACAGACAGACAGACATGACAGTAGACAGACAGACAGCAGAAGACAGACAGACCAGACAAGAACAGCAGACAGACAAGACAGACCAGACAGAGCAGACAGACAGAACAGACAGACAGACAGACAGAACAGACAGACCCGACCAGACAGACGACAGACAGACAGACAGACAGAACAGAGTAGACAGACAGACAGACAGACCAGACAGACAGGACAGAACAGACAGCAGACAGACAGACAGACGAGAAGCAGACAGACAGAGACAGAAGAAGACAGACATGACCAGACAGACAGACAGACAGACAGACAGAGCGACGACAGACAGACAGACAGACAGATGCAGACAGACAGACAACACAGACAGACAGACAAGACAGACAAGCAGGACCAGAACAAGAAACAGACGACCAGACAGACAGACAGAGCAGAAGGCGGACCATGCGCGTCGGATAAGGTGAGCGCTTACGGTCTTGATGCGATTCGGCGTCCGTACGAAGTCCCTGAACGTGCGACGTCGGCCTATGTACATCGGAGCAGCAGCATCGCGGATCAAGGGGCCTTGTTATCCTAGCGTCCGGTGTAGATGGTGAACGGGCCTAGCCTGCCAACGAAGAGACAGGGAAAGCCTGACAACAAAGCGTATGAAACGCGCGTCACAAGAGATGCATCAGAGACCCAGACAGGCAGACAGGGTGAGAGATCAACCGTCAGGCGGCGGGCATACGTGCAGACGGCGATACCAGTTGCTGGAAAAAAAAGTTTCGCCGTCCATCTCTGGATTTTAAACTATTAGCGTTATCGAGTTTGTCCTGAAAAATTCAGCACTCTTTATTCTTCGCCCCTAAAAATACGACTTGTCGTGAGTTTAATGCCGGTCAGTTGTCATTACTTTCCATCGACAGATAGCAAGACTTCACTATCAAGGAGGATACAGCATAGATCAGTATTCACCAGTAAGGCGCCGTGGTTGGCAATGAACGAGAGAGCGCGAAGGAAATGTATGGTGAATTTCAACTCCATCGGGCAAAAAGTTTCTGAGATGCAAAAAACGGATGCGCACGTGCAAAGGCCTGTACCCTGCCTTGTGAGAAAGTGACGGTTGATGGTCCCCAACCACCTACCAAATTTGCACACAATCTGCCCAGCTGTTTCTGATTTTTTTGCGAGAAAACACTTCAACACCCCTCACGCGGCACGCACCACGCGCCACCCGCAGTGGTAGTCACCCACATGAGTTGGCACCAGTCTCAAACAGGGTAGGTCGGATGGGGCCACTCAGCAAAGAAGTCTGCTTGTCAATCGGACGTGCGGTTGCTGATATATGAGCTTCTCAAAGCGTTGCCACGGGTCGGGTCGGGTCGGGTCGGGTCGGGTCGGGTCGGGTCGGGTCGCTCATAATCAGATTTTCCCCATTAACCACGTAAAGACGAGCGAGCGCTTCGCGCTTGCTTGTAACCCCGGAAGGACGAGCACGCTCGCTCGTGACCAATAGACAGATTGTCAATAGTTACGCACCATGTTCATCGTGCGTTGATAATACCCACCAATATCAGTCAGGTCGACACATTTGCGAAGAATAAGCAGAAAACATATCTGGAGAGATACCCCAAATAACGACGTAAAACGACTGTGGAAAATTGTCGCAACGATGAAACTTCTGCAGCTGACGCTTCCTTTCAGAGCCGCGTGTCCACGGATGAAGTAAATCACGTCAAGACTTGAGCCAAGTCCGGACGTGGCTTCCAAAACAAACAAGAGCCCGTCATCCAAGCGTGTACCGGCGGATGCGGAACACGACATGAGCTAGTGATCTAATCCGGTACCAATCACAGCATCGTTCTGTACTGGCGTAGTGCCCCAGATTCGGCGCTGTTCGCCACCGCATATGACGACACTGAGCCCTATGATTGGCAGCCGGCCATAAGCTTCCGCCGACTAGCGCCAAGCGATACGCGTTATCCTCTCCGATAACCTGTATCCCAGCAGATGATTATATCAGAATATGCATTGTTCAAGACCCGTTTTCAATTAACGACCGCCAGTGATGCGCAAATACCACGATCCGACCGCCATCGTTTTCCCAAACTTTTCTGACAGTCATCTTATTCCTTAGCCACTGTTTTCCCCTCGAAGTCCCGTCTAAGTCACGGTGAGCGGTCTCGGCCACCTCTCTGGCGTCATGGCCACAGTCCCCCCCCGGCATGGTCCCGCCCAGTCATAAACCCGCCCCCGGCGCGGCGTCGAGGGCTCCAGATAGCGGTAATACCTGCTGACAGGGAGCAGGCACGGCGTTACCGGTACAGTCACCACACGGCGGCCGATTTACACCACACTGAGCTGACACCGGCACCCGGCCTAACGTCCTAACAACACTGACAACGATTGTGGCTGAGGCTGACGGGCGACATAACTGACAGTATTATATGGCGTCCATTACAAAACACTGAGATCTGTGATGCCGATAGAGTCTCTCAAAGCACACAAACCTCCCCCACCCCTCCCTAAAGTACGGTCTCCAGGTCTCCACCATGTGGGATGAGAGCACTGTGCGCGGTCCTCCACCCACCTCCAGCAATTCGGTCGTGTCAGACCGCTTCCCGGGCTCCTTCTTCAGACAGGCGCCGATGAAGGCGCTGAACTCTTTGCTCCACTGGCTGGGCCGGTCGAGCGTCGGCGGGTCGTACTTCTGTATCCGCAGCATGGCTCGCACCGGGTTCAGTTCGTTATACGGCGGCTCCTGCACAGGGAGGCGCACAGGTCACATGTGTAACCATTCATACCGGTGACAGCCTGTCACACACGGCAGCTCTGCACAGGGCGTCACACCGGTAAGATGTGTAACTCATTCTACCGGTGACAGCCTGTCACACACGGGGCTCCTTGACAGGGAGGCGCACAAGGTCCACATGTGTAACCATTCATACCTAGGGTGACAGCCTGTCACACACGGCGGCTCCTGGACAGGGAGGCGCACAGGTCAGATGTGTAACCATTCATACCGGTGACAGCCTGTTCCACACCACGGCGGCTCCTGGAACAGGAGGCGCACAGGTCAGATTGTAACCATTCATACCGGTGACAGCCTGTCACACACGGCGGCTCCTGGACAGGGAGGCGCACAGGTCACATGTGTAACCATTCATACCGGTGACAGCCTGTCACACACGGCGGCTCTGCACAGGGCGTCACACCGGTAAGATGTGTAACCATTCATACCGGTGACAGCCTGTCACACACGGCGGCTCCTGCACAGGGAGGCGCACAGGTCAGATGTGTAACCATTCATACCGGTGACAGCCTGTCACACACGGCAGCTCTGCACAGGGCGTCACACCACGGCGGCTCTGCACAGGGCGTCACACAGGTACATGTGTAACGCATTCATACGGATAGACAGCCTGTCACACACCGGCGGCTCTGCACAGGGCGTCACAACAGGTCACATGTGTAACCATTCCATACCGGTGACAGCCTGTCACACACCGGCGGCTCCTGGAAGCCGCCGATCACATAGGTCAGATGTGTAAGCCATTCATACCGGTGACAGCCTGTCACACACGCCGCTTAGTGTTGGCGGCTCCTGGACAGGCCGCGTGCACATAGGTTCAGATGTGTAACCATTTTCATACCGGTGACAGCCTGGTCACACACGACGGCGGTCTTCCCTGGACAGGCCGCGTCACACAGGTCAGATTGTGTAAACCATTCATACCGGTGAGCAGCCTGTCACACACGGCGGCTCCTGGACAGGCGCGTCACATAGGTCAGAATGTGTAACGCATTCATAACCGCGGTGACAGCCCTGTCACACAACGCAGCTTCTGCAAACAGGGCCGTCACAACCGGTAAGAAATGTGTAAACATTCAATACCGGTGACAGCCTGTCACACACGGGCTACGGGTCGCACATGTCACACCGGTCACAGATCGCACGGGTCACAGATCACACGGGTTGCACGGGGGTCTCACAGGTCGCGGGTCTCACGGGTCACGGATCAGCGACGAGGCACCTTCTCGAGCTGTACACGCAGTTGAGAAGTCGTGGACGGATTCCTCACGAATCGCTCAACACATGCACGGGGAATTTTGTTAACACTTGTGGGTACGGTACGAGTGATGGGACATATTACAAAACACATGTCTGCTACGAAAAGGTCGCACACTGAGAGCAAAAGAGCGTCTCGATCCAGGTTCAGGTTCAGGTTGGGCAGTCAGCAGCAGTTACTAACAGGCCGTGTTACAATTGTCTGAACAAAGCCACCAAACAGACAATCACAATCGCTAAACAACACGTCAAAACCTCTAAACGGACTATCAAAATCGCCAAACAGAGCAAATGCTACGCGAGAAGCCAGGCCAGGCAGTTATTATTAGTTATTTCATAGCCCCGGAGAGCGCCACTGAAGTTTTCCTTGCTACACCTGCCTTTCCTGGTATGGACGGACACTGGTCAGAGACAGCCGCAGGGACAATGACCTCAGTGCAGTCTGCAAATAACCACCAGGTTGGGGCAGAAAGAAACGGACACAATGGCCAGCAGACGAGCGGTAAGGCACGCGATTCAAACATCCCCAGCGGCAACAGTATCACGCGATGCCAACACCGGAACACCGGACCGTAACGTAGACACGCACACACCCCGCGTGTGCGTCCGTGACTTCAACAGCTTAACCACGAGTTTACCAGGAGCCTATTTCGGGCACTCAGTTGACATACACACTACACACATGGTCTTCAATTCATTGCGACTTTCCAGTAGTGAATCAATAATTAAGAAAGTGCCATTTTCCTTTTTGATTAGCCGAAAAAAAAAACATTAACTTTGTGAACTATTTAGCCAACTGCTTTTTTAAATAAATTAAGTCCGAACATTTTGAATGGATGAATTTCCGAAGTCAGGACTCGCGCTAAGCAGAGCTTGTTGCACAGGTCCTGACCTCACAATCCTATCGCAAAATTCCAGTTGGCCGGCAAAATTTAGAGGCGAAAGTTTTTACGTGCCCGACATACCTGGACACGGTCCGCCCTGCCCTCTGACGTCACCTGACCTTGAGTACGACCGCTGCCACCGGCCGCAGGCCATCCCAGTCAGGGGCAAATAGCGAGCGCCGAAGCGTCTCGAACCCGGGCTGCCACTACCGGGATAGGTCAGAAGACCAGCGCTCTCCCGACTGAGCTACAGAGGCGCCTGTTTATTGTACTGCCCATGAAATAATCAGTCAATGCCAATGCAAAGCCAAGCTTATCGACAATCTAACAACCGAATCTAACAACACAGCAGCCCACCAACCAAACCAGCACAGCCTGCCGCGCCGTCGTACCTTCTGCGCGAACTCGATCATGGTGATGCCCAGTGACCAGATGTCCGACTTGTAGTCGTACGTCTCTGTTGGTGAAGTCTCGCAGATGATCACCTCGGGCGCCATCCAGTACGGTGTCCCTATGAACGTCGTGTGCTTCTGCAGCGCGTGCTTATTCTTGGCTGAGACGCCGAAGTCGGCTGCAGTGGGACCACAAGAAGAGGGGGGGGCTGAGCATGGGGGAATGGGGGGGGAGCAGGGTGTCCGGGTATAGGCCCCAGTGTTGGTGTCACTTACTGTACGGCTGAACATTATTTGAGGATGCAACAATGATACATATTAAATGCTAGAAAGAATAACCGTCTGCCAGAATCGGCATCAATCATTCACCGAAATCAAAACCTTCAGTGTTAGATAAGTCAACAGACTATCAACAACTACTCGACCGTAGATAAGATTGAAAGACAAGGACATTGCCAAAGTAGCACCTTGATTATCATATGCGACGCATCAACAGATGAGATACATTCACCCACACACTGACCACTGAAATATGTAGCTTTCAGGATGACAGCCATAAAGCCACACCACCCACCCCACGCCGCGACCCAAATTACACCAAGCATTAGCACCCACTGCCCTTATATGGCATCACGCACTACCCACACGGCCCAAGCACATGACTGGTGACTGGGGCAGTTACTGAAGCTCACACGACACTCACTGAGTTTGGCACCGCTGAGTTTAGCACCAGCACCACTCACTGAGTTTGACGCCCCTGAGTCTAGCACCAGCACCACTCACTGAGTCTGGCACCAGCACCACTCACTGCAGGCGCGGATCCAGAATTTCGGTCAGGGGGGGGGGCGCAATACAAAAAGTTGCGCTCTCCGGCGCGCCCTACGGGCGCGCCATAGGAAAGTCCCGGCTCAGGGGGGGGGGGGGGCGCCCAGCCGCCCCTGGATCCGCTACCTGCACTGAGTTTGACAGCCCTGAGTCTTAGCACCACCCACCACTCAGCTCCCAGTTTGACGCCCCCTGAGTTCGTAGCACCAGCACCACTCACTGAGTTTGACGCCTGAGTCTAGCACCAGCAACCACTCACTGAGTTGACAGAGAAAAAAAAAACAACACCCTGAGTCTAGCACCAGCAACCACTCACTGAGTTTGACGCCCCTGAGTCTGAGACCACCAGCAACCACTCACTGAGTTTGACGCCCCTGAGTCTAGCACGCCCAGCACCACTCACTGAGTTTGACAGCCCTGAGTTCTGAGCACCAGCACCACTCACTAGTTTGACAGCCCTGGTTTAGAACATTCAGCACCGACTCAACTGAGTTTGACAGCCGGGTTTAGCACCAGCCACCACTCACTGAGTTGACAGCCCTAGGGTTAGCACCAGCACCACTCACTGAGTTGACGCCCCTGAGTCTAGCACCGAGCACCACTCACTGAGTTTGACAGCCCTGAGTCTAAGCACCAGCACCACTCACTGAGTTGGACGCCCCTGAGTCAGCACCAGCGACCCACTCAACTGAGTGGACGCGCCCTGAGTCTAGGCACCACACCACTCACTGAGTTTGACAGCCCTGGGTTTAGCACCAGCACCACTCACTGAGTTTGACGCCGCCGTCGGTGGTGAGTAGCACGTTGCCGGCCTTGATGTCGCGGTGCACCACCATGTGCTCGTGCAGGTACTGCAGGCCCTCGACCATGCCGCGCGTGATGTAGGCGATCTGCGGCTCCTTCAGTCCGCGGTCCAGCTCGACCATGATCGAGTCCACCGCGCCGCCGTCACAAAACTCCAGCAGCATCTGTAACACATGACACCAGTGACGTCAGAACATTGGCAACATGGCACCAATGACGTCACATTAGCTGCAGTAAGCGAAAATAACGTCACAAAACTCCGGCAGCACCGATACCGCGGAGACATGCTGTCAAAGCACTCCAGGCATAGCTGGAAGATGAAGTCATTGGATGACATTGGCAAAAACAGACATGTGACGTCAAACACTCACACAGCATACGAAATGCATGATGATGATGATTGGGGCGAATAGTCATAGCATAAGTCAGGCACAAACCCCAACAAATCCATCGTTGATATATCTGACAGTCGAAATTGATCTACGGCAGTCGAAATTGTTATTAAGCTCGAAAGGATATCATGGCAGTCGAGGAGTCTCCAGGAAACATGTTGAAAAATGCGACATTTAGCTAAGTTAATTGATACTCAGCTGTATTGCTAGCGCCATTGTCTCATCAGGCAAACCACTCTGCCCTTAACCCGGCGGTCACTGGGGTATTTTCTGTAACACGAGTCATAGGGGCTTTTTTAGGGGTGGTAATTTTCCCTGTGGTAAAAAAACCTTCTTCTGTGGTATTTTGCGCATTGTCTGGTATTTCACGCTGATTCTCAGTATTTGGGGGGAACTTGGTAGTATATTAGAAAAAGTCTACTATTTATCGGTACTAGTTGGGGTAAAAATGAGGACTTAATGTAGTTTAAAAGCTAGTATACCTTGCTGCTAAACTGTGACTGGCCATGTCGCTATTTCGTAGCTATATAGGTTTTTTCGGTCCTAGTAAATTCATTGAATCAGGTAGCGCCGTAGACATGTTTTCCCTCCAATATTAGAAAATAGTAATGCCTTTGATCAAGATGCTCCAGGGCACCTCCAGCTGTGTGCATGTTTGTTGTATGTTTCTCTTTCTCAAACCTTTGGCGATTTGGGTGATTTATTTAACATTTTACGAAGTACTTTGCTCTTGTTCAATTTATCATGGATCTCAATGCATGCGAGTGGGGACACAAGAGTGACCCCTCGGGTGCAAGCAGTGCCCCCCCCCCCGCCAGGTGCAAGACGTAGCCCCCTTCCCGCAAGTGGCCAAAAGTACGCCACCCAGGTGGCAAGAGTAACCCCCAGGCGAAGAGTGCCCTCTCCCCAAATGCAAGAGTACCCCCCTCCCCCCAGAGGTGGACAAGAGTGCCCCCTGGGTGTAAGAGTGGGCTCGCCTCGGTGGCAAGAGTGTCCCCCGTCGTGACAAGAGGGCTCCACGCCAGGTGGCAAAGAGGTGCGCCCCAGGTGCAAGGAGGTGCCCGTCTCCCCCAAATGGGACAAGAGGTATCCCCCCCAGGGGTAGTATGAGTGCCCCCCCCCGGTTGCAAGAAGTGCCTCCCTCCGGGGGCGAATGAGGTGCTCCCTTCGGAGACGAAGGAGCTCCCCGCCCCCCCGTGCAGAAGTGCCCAAGTGCAGAGAAGTTCCCTCTCGGTGGCAAGAGTGCCCCCCAGGTGGAAAGACAGTGTCGGCCCACACAGGTGCTAGCAGGGACCCCCCCGGCCCAGATTCACGTGAAATACCCCAGAATGACGGTAAAATGCAACATTTGGAGCTTAAAAGAGCGTACCAGATGAATGAAATACCACAGATTGAGGTGAGAATACCACAGCATTGAGGGTGAAAATACCACAAAACAGTGAACTGTATGCTAGGTCCAGCCATATCTGCAGAACCACTTTGCTACCGAAAAAAACACTAGTTGAAGTTAGAATACTACAGATTCAGGTGAGAATACCACAGATTGAGGTAAAATACCACAGGTTCAGGTAAAATACCACAACAGTAAAAATACCAGACAAGAAGGTAATTTTACCACAAATGTCCTAAAAAATAGGTAGGCAAATAATTATCTCCCCTTTTTTAGCCCCTCTTGTATCTTCGGAACCAATAAGACGATCGCGCTGAATCAAACGGCAATCGATAGCCCAGAAAATTTCTTCAACGTAAAATAAATAATTTATGTTGCCCTAGAGGTCAGTGGTGACGTCACAGGTCATGTCAAAGGTCAAAATCTAGACATTTGAGTTTAAAGGTCATATTTTCCATTCAAAGCCTTTGGTTGCAACAATGATCACCCAGAGTGCTCTCAAAGGCATGATACACATCCAGGATGAGCTTATGGGGGATTGTTGGCAAAATGGCAAGGTCAAGGTCAGGTCACATAAGGTCACTATGCCCCAAAAATATACGAAAGTCATGCAACACAATTTTAAATACCATTTTACGTGTAGAACTAGAAATTGATGCTCAATTTACCACCTGACTTAACGTAAGTGAAGTAATGGTCAAGTAAAGGTCAAATTCTTGTCACAAAAGGTCAAAATTTGAAATTGATTAATGCAATAAATCAATACATGCTTCTGGGTCGGTTTCAATGTTGGATTTCTGGCCGTTTTCTGGTCCGGTATTTTGCTCTCTCCAGCGAGTTACTCCCGTTTCGGCCTCAGCCTTTCGGGTTCAGCGAACGCTGCCAAAGTAAACACCAGTCGAGATGCAAACTTTGTTCGACAAATGAGTTATATTCTGAACTCGCAGCAATATAGTATTGCTGCGAGCTACAGAATATAATAGGGTATATCTAGCTGGTATTACTTATTACTGTGGAATTATGTAATTATGATTTAAATTAATCTAGGTATAGCTATAGTCCGAGAAGTATAAACTCAGTTGGTGCCAGCAAAGTTTGCACCTGCCACGGGGAAGTGCACGGGCAGGCATGACCGGGGGATTAGCGTTGACCCGAAGGGATGCAGGCCCGAAACGAGGGTAACTCATTGAAGAGAGCAAAGTACCGGGACCAGAAAGCGGCCAGAAATCCAATGCTGGTCGGTTTTGTCTCAGAAATACAGTGCTGCTATTTATTTGTCTGCATCTGGTCAAAAAAGTTTTTTTTTTTTCTCGAAATTTGACGTCATGAGTTTTCCATACCTTAGACGTCATCACTCAGTCAAAAAATATATAATTTTGCAATTTGGTATGGTAGTTGAATATGAATAGCTATTTTACAAATATTACGTTTTTTAATATATTAAAGTTTCGATTTTTTGTCATTAAAAAATGAAAACATTTGGGTCAAATACAACTTTTTTCAAAAATCAAAAATTGCTATGTTGTAGCCCTTGACATTTGCTATCTTCTCAAGTTTTCGGATTCCGTTTTTTCTACCACATGGCAGTTGTACGTTCTCCTAAAGTTTAGCTGATTTTGGTGTCAAAATCGTGTGTAATGACGTCACTAACTAAGCTATATCTAAAAAAAAAACTGACGAAATAAAAAAAATCAGCAAAAGGTGTAGAAAGGATCGGTCAGGTACTATAAGTTTGGTATTGATAGCTGCATTATTTTGCGAGATATTCTAGATATTTCTCAGGGGGGGGGGGCTAAAAAAGCCCCCCCGGTGACTCGTGGGTTAATCTGCCTCCATAACTACTAAGCAGCCATACAAATGACAACACAAACAGGGCTACGAGGCATTAGGCAGCGATTGGGGCGTACCTCCACCCGAATCCAGTCCACATAACTGTCGCAATAAAACTCCCCTGTGCCAGGTAGACCACAACCTTCCTTCCTGACGGCCGGAGCCCAGTGAGTGTGTACGTTTTCCCCGTGTTATGCGGCGTCTGCGGCTACGCGAGGGCACGCGGTGGGCATTGTTTACCGGCTGCTGCCTCGTGCCACGCCATGACTCTCAACACATTTGGTGGACAGACAAAAGGCCAGCCGCGTTAGGTTCGGCACACCGTTAGAGAACAGAGACAGTAGAATATAGTAGCGGCATGGCAGTCTGATTTCGCTGACACCGTTAGAGAACAGAGACAGTAGAATATAGTTCAGCGGCACGGGTGGCGTTTAACGCCCCCTAAGTAACTTTCGTAATATCTCCCGCCCTCCCGTCAAAGTATGGCAAAGTATGACCCTTAATAAATTACTTAATCAAAAGAACCTTATGCCTCAACCATAACATTTTGAGCATTTGAGAGAAAACAAATATTTGGGGTTTAAGGACACCAACACTTCGGCAGTTATACGGCGCTAAAAAATAAATAACTCAAACCTTTTTATTTTGGCGTGCATGACTAACTGTTGGGAAATTTACCCAGTGTTCAACTTCAGCATGATTTTGGTGCCAAGTGCCTGTCATCGTAACACATTTCTCACAACATCGCACCCACCAGCCGTCTGACGCCGTCAGTCAGATATTCAGCGGCTTCCGTGGAGCTGTGAGCGGCCCTAAACTCAGCCCAGCGACGGCATCTTCACTGCTTATATTCACTCGTTAGCAACCATTCATTCTGACTAAACTGACTCTCTGAAATAACTTCAGTATTTACGAGTCGGGAATGCGAGGCACCCATCAATGACACGGATCCTTCAGCTCACCCACATTTTTTCACTCACTCTTCAACATTCCCCTAACATCTTCCACACCCACAGCTGCCCCTCTCCCTCTGCATTCCATTCCACCCCGCGCCTGCCCAGTGACCACCCCCTCTCCACTCCCCCAGAGCTGTTCTCTCCCATCTTTCCACATCCCTCTCCACTCCCCCAGAGCTGTTCTCTCCATCTGTCCACATCCCCCTCCACTCACCCATAGTTGTTTCTTTATCAGGTAGGCGTCGATGAGCTGGACGACGTTTTTGTGGTGCATCTCTGTGAGGATGTCGATCTCGACCATGAATCCCTCCAGCTCATCATCCTCGCTCATCTCGCAGATCTTGGCTGCCGCCACCAGTTCAGAGTTGCGATGCACGGCCTGTCGAAGGGGCAACCTGTCGTCAAGCGCAATACGGAGAGACAGACAGCCGCAGTGTCACACAAAGTCGTCGATTTGGGTGGGAGATGACACCCAACTGTGAATAATTTTCCACTCTCATTCTCCATTTTAGGAATTAATTTTGCATTCCCAAATTATGATTTGTAATATTTATTCTGATATACATTTTTTTCTCTAAAAAAATAAAATGAATATTAACCCGCGCCCCACTGGGCCTCTGCATTTCCTTCGCCCGACTGGGTTTTGACACCCCCCTCTTACTGGCTCCTAGGCACGTAGGCCAAAAAAAAAAAAAAAAACACTGTTCGAACCGTTATCACAAATCATTTCGGACTCTATTTCAGACTTTTTCGCTCACGCAAAACTCAGGTCAACAAGGTCACGAAGGCCCAAATTTTCCAATTTTAGGACATTCTCAGGAAACCCCCAAATATCTCGAAAACTATGCTATCTAGAAACAAACGTTCAAAAAACAATACGCTAGGCCACTAAATTGCAATCGACCTAGATTCCTCAAAATTTTACCTCAGTCCAATAGTTTAGCTCTAGAGGTCATTAAAGAATTGTTATTGATTTTGCAAAACATACTTTCGAAATAACTCTTACCTAATAAATAACTCCAATACTCTGTTCTACGCCATCGTGTTTGTCTGTCAATGCGCTTTGACAAAGATTAAATTTGATCATTTAGTCAACTTAAAAAAAATACCTTCAGATCAAGTTCAAACAGTAACCCAAGATAGTCATGTTGCAATATCAGGAGATGTCGTTTGACGAGACAAAACACCACTGTGAAAGTTACACTTCTCTATCTTTCATATTATTTATATTTTGACGAAAATGATTGTACCTCAGATGACCCCGTAAGGGTCCCTGAGCAAAACCTGCACTTGGAGCATACATAATATCCTATTATAACATTGTCCAGAAGGAATGGACTGATATCGTCGAAAAAGAAAGCATTTGAATATTTCTCCATTGACTTATAATGGGGAGGTCACAAAATGACCCGACTCAGTCACCGATATAAAAATCCGAGATAAACATTGTGTAGGATTGTGATTGACTTGATGATAATCATAAAAGTTTGATTATCGACCGTTAGAAAACTGTGGTCATGGCCACGGACCGCCAAACTGGTTTGTATGCGTCACTTACCTGACCCAACCCGATAGAAACTTGAATTTTCGCAAAATGTGCGGAAAGGATCAATTATTAGTTATGCCAAATTTGGCGGCGCTACGCGCCGCCATTTTTTCGTTATCTTAAAAAAACAGGATGGGGTGTTCAAACACCCCCTCCTGTTTTTAATAGTTAACCCGCCCTTAAAATAAATAGTTAACCCGCCCCAGTGGGGCGCGGGTTAACTAAAAATACATGATTTCAATGCAAACCACTGCTTTTGACATTCAAATCAGTAATAAATATCGTATCATTTTCTACATAATTTTCCTCTCATGGTCTTTTTGGGCTCAAATTTTCCACTCTCGACACCCAAGCCAAAATGGAATATTGGGACACTGGAGACAGCACGTCAGTTTGACAACACAAACAATATGTGTGTAAGTTTATTGATTGCTTCTTAAGCTAATTA
Source organism: Semibalanus balanoides (assembly GCA_014673585.1). Taxonomy (NCBI): domain Eukaryota; kingdom Metazoa; phylum Arthropoda; class Thecostraca; order Balanomorpha; family Balanidae; genus Semibalanus; species Semibalanus balanoides. The sequence continues at coordinate 135,146 of VOPJ01014359.1, forward strand.
ATTTTTTTGTTTGTTTTTGTTTATTGGGCCTTTAGCCCTATTACTGTCGGGGGGGGGGCGAATCGCCCCCCTGAGTTTTTCGCGTATGGGTCATTCATAACTCAACTCAGAATCTTCAAACTTGCTGGCTATTCCCAACAATTTCATGCGCATCGAATGGTGTACTTTTTTGCCAAATTGAGTTATTAGGAGGGGTGCCAGACATTTTTAGGCCGTGATATGCGCCGTTTACACTAAATCTTTGCATGTTAAGCACTCAGGAGATTGTGTGTGACGAGAAGTTAGCCAAAAAAAGACATCGGTATGATAATTGATTGTTTTTTCAGATGGCTATCTCAAAAATTTCAAAATTTTTGAATTTTGAATCAAAGGGCTTTTTTGAAAAACGTTTTTTCACAAAAGATGCAAGTTTTTATTTTCAGGAGTTTAAAAAAATCGAAGATATTGTGAAAAAACATGCCAAATAAATATGTGTTGAAAAAGTTTCAGGGTGATATCGTAAAAAATTGATGACCGTGATGTCAGTCAAATGCTAACCTTCCAATATAAGTATTATGGTTAAAAATGAAAAACGACGGGTTAATACCAATGGCATCAATCCCAATTATTTCAGTATCATGTCATTTTCTTAGGCCCACTTATAAAAGATTAATTTTAGTCAGTGACCTTTGAAAGTCAATTCAAGGTCACCAACACCTTTATATCAATAACCGTTAACAAGAACATCATATGACTCACCAAATGTCTCAAAAGTTTTTCTCTTCAAAACGCGTCTTTTGATATGCATTTTGACCAGTTACGTCACCCTTGACCTTGACCTTGACCCGGGTCAATTTCGATTGTGAAAAGTTGAATATGATTCGAACCGCAAATGACTGAGAAACCACGATGTACCAAAATAAGTGCTGTATATAACTTTATATAAAAAGTTATTAGCGAAACAAACATTTTGCTGAAAAACAATTTTAAATTGTGACCTCTACAATCCAAACCATGACCTGAGCATTTCTGAGCTACGAGTGAAAATACAATTAAAAAACCCTTACAGCATTGTCGATTCCTCCTAGCTCCATAGGTTCAGAGATAATGACAAGTTTCTGAAAATATCAATTTTGACAAAATAATTTTTGGATACGTCATTTGACCTAGAAATAATGACCCAAGGTCACCAAAATTTGACAAAATAGAGTTCGATTCACCTTAGTCACACACCAAGTTTCATGTTTCTAAAGCTCTTATGACAGCGGAATCTGAAGGGGCCCAATAAGCCCCCCCCCGACAGATTTCGTATACTGTCACCCTCCAGAATAGGTTAGGGGACGTCGACGCCTAAGTCAACTCTTGCGCCCAAATCTAATTAATTAGTGCATGCACAAAAACAAGTCAGAGATGTCAGAGGGCCCGACGCAACTCGTTTGCAATTCGAGTCATTAACGACTGGAATTCTCTGCCGCTGCCCGTGGTCTCTGCTGTGTCAGTGAATCAGTTTAAGGCAAAAATTGATAAGCACTGGGCACATTGTATGTACGATGTTCAACTCAAGTGGATGAGACAATGAACTAGGAAACGGAGCCGATTTGAACGGTCCCAACAGTCACAATTTGACTTTATCCCGAGTCTAATATGAATGAAATACCAGTAAGACGCCTTAAACGCGAAGGACGAGCGAGTCCGAAAATTAAATCCGCGGTCAATTATAACACCCGTCCAACGCGAGGTTCGTCTTAGCAAGCATGCTTGAATTATTTTCGCTGTTGTTGTTTGCCGTCGCAAATAGATACCGAACTAAAATCGATACTTTTGAACTAAAACGTTTGAAGCTTATTTTAAATTCGCAATTATAAAGCTTCAGTTGTAGGCAAAAATTCATTTTGGTGGTATTAGATGATTTGATTGCGCTTTACACCGGCATCTTTTATTGTCTACACCCTTTGTTGTTGAAGCTACCGCGGTGTAATTAAGAAATATTATAAAATCGTCAATACAAATATTAACAGACAGAATTTTAACAGTGAAATAACTGCACTGCCCAAACCTAAATTTTAATGTCATTTAAGACGGTACATTGTCTACCAAGATTGGTGTTTGTTTCATCGTTTCACGTCCCATAGTGCTGAGACACTGATTTAAATTTGAAACGTCATAAAAACTATGAATTTTGAGCTTGTATACCAGTAACTTGCACGTACCACGCGCCGCTGATCGACAACATAGTGCATACGCCGGCGACGTTTCTCTACGCCATTTTACCCGTGTCTTTGCGACTTTTGGTTGCCAATAGAGCCGTATTGCAACGATTGTTTTCAGGTAATTTTCGTGGACGAACAGGAGGTGCACTGCGCACGTGCAGTTGACCCAGAGTTTGACCTGTGCAACATGCCAGTGGTTGGTCTCCAGGCCTCACACCCACAATTTTACTTTATATCCAAGCATTCCTCAGCTACAGCAGATAAATACTTTCTGTACACCCCTGACGCGCACGTGTCACCGCGCCGTGCTGACCATCACATGATAAGAAAACATGTCCAATAATCATAAAGTGCATGGCATGGCATCATATGGACGAAGACCGCTTGTAAGTCGGATGCGGGGTTCAAAAGATATAACAATCTGACCACGTCGCGGCTGGCCCGCCGGTCGCCGCTTATATGTGAGAAAAATTCCGATATTCAATTGAGACTCGCTCCGCGCTTCGCGCTTCGCTCGTAATTAATTACGAGACAGCGCGAACAGCAGGCGAGTCCTCATGAATACCATTTTTATCACATATAAGCGCCGACCCGACCCGGCCCGCCCCCCGGCCAGACCGCGACGCTTCAGAAGCTTATATCTTTGAATCCCACATCCGACTTACAAAGCGGTTTTCGCCATCTGATAAAGCCCGCATTCAATACATATGATTATTTACATGCTTTTTTCTTTCATGTGAGTCAGCATTGGCCGCGTACACGTGCCGCGTCCAGGGTTCAGAAAGTATATTCCTGCTGTAGCTGAAGAAACGCTGGAACCTATAAAGCTAAAAATTTATATGAGGCTGGAGACCACACCACTGGCCAATGTTGCCACAGGTCATAACCTGGTTCACACTGCACTGCGCACGCACCCCTGTTCGTTCCCACGAAAATAGCATGCAAAACATCGTGCATACCTGACCTATATCTCGAACCCAAAAACCGAAAGACAAGGTTCAAAAACACAGACGCGTAAGAAAACGATCCGCCCGGCGTATGCACATGTGCGATCAGCGGCGCGTGGAACGTGCAAATTTACTCGGCTATATTAAGCGCAAATCATATTTTATACGTCTTCACAATTTAAATCAGGCTCAGCACCTATGGGACTAAAGCGATGAAACAAACACCAATCGGTAGACCAATTGTACCGTCTTCTAAAATGCATGCAAAATTAGGTTTGAAGCAGTATTTCCTGTTAAAATCTCCTGAATTTTTTATGACGATTCTAGTAACATTCCCGTTCAAAACCACCGCCGTAGCTTCAAACCAATAAGCTGCTAGACGATAAAAATGATCAGCTGTAAAGCGCAATTCAAATCCACTAATACCCACCCAAAATGAATTGCCCTGTTCAAACATGAACTTAAAATTACAAATTAAAAATAACGCTGCAAAACCTATTTAGTTCAAAGTAATCATTTAGTTCGGTGCGATTTGCGACGGCAAAACAACACATACGAAAAATAAAATTGAAAAGGCATGCTTTGCACAAGACGAACCTCCTTGGACGGGTGATAATTGACGCGGATTTATTCGGACTCGCTCGTCCTTCGCCGTTTAAGGCGTCTTACTGGTATGAACATTTTCTGGTGGTAAAGACGAAGATGAACGTGCCAAAAGTCATCAACGTCGCGAAAAACTTAGAAAATTCGAGAGGCACCTCGATTACGTCTTTCATGTGGACATTTGAAGAAATGCTCAAATAATTGCGCCCACATTTTGTGCATACTTGGCACCATGCATAAGTACACGTACCTTGTACACCTTGCCGAAGGCGCCATCGCCGATCTCTCCCTGGCGCTCCCAGAACTCCTCTGGGTTGGAGTCCACCTTGACATTGCTTAGCGCCCGGCGCCGCTTCGAGGCGCTCGTCTCACCGCCACCAAGTAAGAGGCTCTTCAGGTTCCTAAAGAACGACATGCTGCAGGCTGTTCACAACTTACAGCTGTGAAAATAACAAAATAATTGTTAATACAAGTATCCAGGGAATTACACTAAATGGGTGCATATATGAATATAGTGATATAGTGATATAGTGTAATGTTTGATGTGAAGAACACACATGTCAGTGTTCTCATTTATATACCCTCCATATGAGCTCAGATATAAGTTTGTATATACACAAAAGGTAGCTCAACACACAGGTCACGTCAATGACAAAATGTTTGACCGTGTCATCAAAGTCCGATAGATGAAATTGTCGCACAAAAATGGGATATCAAACGCATACGCAGTTGATAAATCGATTGAGTCGTTATCTGACACCTCTAAGCAGGGGCTGGGCGGAGTCGGGTCGGTTGTCAGGAATGCTCCGACTCCGGACTCGACCTCCGGAGTCGACCGACTCCGACTCCGACTCGAGATCGACTCCGACCTTCAACCCAGGCCCCGCTGGATAGCCGAACTCTAACGCCATCCAAATTGCTTATATTCTTGAACTACGGTTGTAGATATCGTCCCCAATTGTACATATACGCAATGGTCTATAAATCATCACTTTTCAGAGAAAGACAAAAATAAGTAAAGTTATTTGGAGTAAGAGCCATTTCAGTTGATGTCCTGCAACACCATTTTAAGTCGGAAAAAAATGGACGTACTGTATGCAAGATGAGGCGCATGAATTTAAGTTTCAGCGCATTGTTTAATGGCATGCTTTCTGTAGAGAATCGACGGGCATATATTCGAACAAGCAGAACCCAAATATATTTCACCTCCATTGCGTAACAATACGGAAAAGCCCGCACTTTGACTTGATGGAAGGAACGAAAGTAGCGTACTTGCCAGTACCCGGTCGTTAAGTGTGGAAGAACGCATAAAGGGAAATAATTACCTTTTTTGTTAGCAACAATTTCTTTAGCTTCCGTTGTGGTACAACAATGATTTTATTTGATTAAGAATTCGAATAAGATAATTCCTTTCTAAAGGGTTGATAGGTTTCGTTACCCCAAATTTAAAAAACAAGGGGTTACAAGTACATTATACTTCATTGAACTCTGATGACCAGTTACTGGTTTCCCATCACTATTTCAAGCGCCGCGTATCTGCGCCGGTTTTCAAATTTATTCAACGCTGGAGCAATGTCCGTGAAACAAATCCCCGACACTAAATTAAGATCAAAGTTGGTCGTTGTCCACATGCATGCGATGGATTCTGATGTGATTTGCGCCGACTCCCGTTGTTTTATGTTTGTTATTTTGTTGGAGAAAATTACTATTCTTTTCATGATACATAAATCGTGAGTGTTATATGCAACCAGAAACAAAACTATCAAATTCATCAATGTTCATGTTTTTATTGAGGGCCGCAATACACCACTAAAAAAGACCCATAAACCGCATCGTTTACTGCTAACTTTGGTTACCTGTTTGTTCGAAGGGTTATTGTATATAGAGATCTACGGACTTATAACCACAATCAGTACGAGAACAAATTACATTTTCCAATTAATTTCATTTAAAAAAGGAAATGCCCGCAGTTTGATAAGGACCAAAACACTTGGAAAGCACCTTGGCAAGTACCTGTCGTTTAAAAGCTTGGACACGCTTCATTTACACTTTAAATTGCAATATCTTTCGAAAGGGAAGTTTTATATTTCAAAATGTTGACGATTTACAATACTATGTTTGTACTCGTTTGTCGATTTCAATGGATACACATTTTTTTGGGAAAAGTGAGTATTTGCCCTGGACGCAACTTTACTGGAAATAGTACAAATATAGTGTGTATTGTTGTCGACCTTCACCAGTAACTACTCCACTTTTTTGGGGAAAAGGTTAATATATTATTAAAAAAGAGAGGGAAACACTTTCGCTTGACAAGCTTAAAGATTGCTTGTAAGGACCGGACTTGGTTTGACCAATCTACCGCACTTTTATGATCGTCAAGCAAATTCCTTGAAGTGGCATTTTTGACCTGGACCGAAATCATCCCTTGAGTATAGGAGTTTGTCCCTATTACGTCCACGCATCATCACGTGAATACCACACATTCATTAGTAGAACATTCATGGTATGGAAAATAAACCTAGCGAAAAATTCGAAAGACGTCAAAATTATCATCGCCATTGGTGATCCATTAAAAATACTTCTGAAAGTACGATGCCTATACGTGCCAACACCTGCTAGCCGGAGTCGGAGTCGGTCAAATTTTTACCGACTCCGACTCCGACTCCGGCCAAAACTACCGACTCCGACTCCGCAGCCCTGCCTCTAAGTACCTTTCTAGGCTGTTGATGACCCAATTTCAAGTCGAGGTCATTCAAGATCACGAGGTCAAACTGCAGATGACGGTCATTAGTAGTTGTAACACATGATTATGTGTTTGCTTTTCGACTAGAACGCGAAAAATGGCATAAGAACATTGTTTGTTCCACATGAATAGAAGGAAAAGGCAAAAAGCATACATTTTTTCTTGCAATTTTTATGAATGTCAATGCTGCAGAGGTTATCAAATTTTGACTTCTTTGAAGACTGTAAGTCTGTCATTTTTAAAGCTATTGACTTCTAACTTGCTACACATATAAATTGTACTTGTCTCAATCATTTGTATTCCAGATTTTGGATACTTAAAAAAAGAAAAAGAAAAAAAAATGTCTTTGGATTTATCCAAATTTTGAATTTCAGGGAATTTCGAGAATCCGAGATAGCAGTTTGATAGCCGAGTCTATTATCTGTCATTTTATACATGACAATCGAATCTATCTAAAAATGTACTTTTGACAGTGTTATCAGCAAACCATATTTTTAATTAAAAAAAATGCAGAACATGACGTCACTCTGACGTCATTTCCGGTAGACCTATCATAGCCTTATCTTTTACCCTCACAATTTGTAATGAGCTATCCAACAGTGTATTTATTTTCATTCTGCCTATACACCATACGAGCTGAGTTAGAAGAAGGCATTCAGATGCCCCCAGTATGGCAAAGGTATTGTCATAACCCGCGCACTGCAGGGGGTTCGCGCCGAACACAAACTGCAGGGGGGGTTGATTTCCGCCCCTGTGAGATATCGAAAACTACGCAACGTAGCGACAAGCGAAAAACGGCATTAGATAGATATAGACAAGCTCTATCGAAAGTATTTCGGTCTTTTCTTGGATCAGGTCACATTTGAGGTCACCAGTGGTCACCAAAGGTCAGATTTTCCGGTTTTTAGGACTCCTTTTCCAGAAACCCCCGCATTATCTCGGAAACTATGATAAGCTAGGAGCAAAACAATTAAAGAAGCAACTCATAGCTATTTGACAATTTTGCAATCGTATGAATGGGTCCTCAACAATGAGCTCAGATCAATATTTCAGCTCCAGAGGTTCATGCAGGTCAAAAAAGTCTATTTTTAGCAAAAGCAGTTTTTCGGGTGAATAGCATTTCACCTAACAAAGATAAGGAAATAATTTTGACGCCATCGTGTTGTCTCATCAAGGACGCTTTGAAATATATACACGGTGACCTGGTAAGGTCACTTCAAAATTTGACCTCAGGTCAAGGTCATTTGGTGACCCAGGTAGGTCATGTTTCATATGGGGAAACGCGGCCATACGGGACGAACACAGTGGTGTCAACTGCTCGTCTCTATCTCTTTTCTGTCAAGAGTTATTAGCGAATCATTGCTGATGACCTCAGATGACCTCAGATGACCTTGTAGAAATTACTGAGCAACAATTGTACCTTGATCATCCAGAATGAGCTAAAATAACATTATTCTAAAAGAACTAGCCTGATCCAATAAATATTTTAGGAACAGGAAGTATTTGTTTATTTTCCCATTCACTTATAATGGAAAGGTCAGGAAATTGACCTGACCTTTGGTCACCGATATAAAAAATCCGAGATATACGAATTGTATGTACTGATATTCGTATGACATCCTGCCAGTTTCAAACCTTTCGGAAAAAGACTGTGGCTTTGGCACGAACACAAACATTTTTGAGGTAAGGTCACTTGACATGAACTTGTGACCTGACCTGAGATGACCTCAAGTCAAAACTTTTCCAAAGTGTGCATAATTGATGCCCAAACAGGTGTACGAAATTTGGCTCCGCTGCGCACCACCGTTTTTCCGCTACATCGGAAAAAACTGAGGGGGGCGGAAATCACCCCCCCTGCAGTGCGCGGGATAAGTAGCACCACTTGCAACCATCCATAGCAATAGCTTGAGCTTTTGATCAATCACAGGTTCCACAAAATTGAAATAAACATACACACTTTCCTTCTGATGATTTTGGCTTAAGGTTGCCACAGCTTCTAATCTAGGCTATGGGCTATGTTGATGTGGCGCCCATCCAGACTGGCGACTGCAAAGTATGGCATATTCAACGAGATCTTGTTGGTGCGGGCCCATCCTGGCTGGTGCAGATTTGGTGCAGATTTAGAGAAGCTGGTGTGGATTTGGTGCTGTGCAGATTTGGTATGGTGTGGTGCGGAACTGTAAGGGTGTGATGCCATTACTGCACTGCAGGCAACAGAAGCATGGGGCAGACTAACTTAAACAAAGCTTTACATGCTTTTTCACATTAGAAACTAGCGCTGAAGAAATTCACTCTCTGATTCCGACCCAATAAGGGCGTATTACTGGTTTTGATGGGTTGGTGTGGATCTTTGGCTGGTCAGGTGCAGACTGGTGCAGATTTTTGGCCTGCTTGGTCTGGATTGGCACAGATTTTTGTCATGGACTGGTGCGCCTCGTCAACTCCTGTGCCACACTTTGCAGTCTGGGCGCCCATGACCCTTCCCTGCATTCACAAAATGATATTAATGGCACACAAATATTAATGGCATGTTTAACAGGCTAAAGGACAACATTAAATGATGAAAAATATAAATATCTTACCCAGCAACAGCTGAAATTCCAGCGTAAATTTTGAGCCCAAAACGACTCAATCACTATCATTCACATCGCTTCTTTTTCAGATAAGAGCACAGTGACACATGGACGAGGTGAAATGCTTCATATCCCAACAGCAAGCAGAGGAATAATCAGTAAATAACTCTCTTATCCTTCAACTGCAATTAACTGATTGATCACGCCCTAATCCCCGCACTGACACACACTATCACTATCACGACATCATCCGTCAATGCACGGTCAAAGAATCGTCATTTCTGATCCTGATCCATCTTTCAAGACAACGCCTTGAGGATTTATGACCTTGAGCAAAACTCGGTTTTGCCAAGGCACAGCATTTACTACGAGTATGGCGCGGAAGCAGAACGAGGTCTTGTGAGGTCACGTGTATGCACGTGAAGACATACGATGACGTCAAGATGGAAATCACAAATTTGATATGAACAATCCAGCTGGCTGACTTTTGCGTGTTTACAATCAATTCACACCTTTCAATATTAAATGTAGATTAAACCGTATCTTGATCGCTAAAGGGCATGAATAAATATCGCACAATTTCTTTTTTGGTTTAAATTATATTTTTTGAAGTTTGTCGTCATGACGTCATTTACTATTCTGACATACAAATACGACAAATACCATGGTATACAATATACGGTATGCTTGTTTGCATACGGTCTTTTATATTTTTGCATAGTGTTTATCCTAGCCCCAATACGTCATGGATCTTAGCCAATGGCAAGGCGTTTCAAAATTGCGAATGGTTCGTTCTTTTAAATTGTTTCCAAACATCAAGCAGCTGATCAATAGGAAGTTGCCTCGGTCGATATTTGCAATATTACCTTTGCTCAAGACTAGCAGGCTTCTGATTTCATTTGCATAAAAAATGACCTAAAACTTATTGAAAGGAACATCAAATATCGCATGATGTACGAAATGCAGATTTCACACCTCCATTCGTCAAAATCCGTGACGTAGCTGGACAAAATGGACATAAAAAGAAAATAGCGATGACAGCCGCCTGCACAAGTTCAAGTGGCGCTTCCAAAAAGTACATTATCTCATACGTAATCATCTAATAAAAATAAAAATAAAAATAATAAAATACGTCTCTCATACAAAAATACATCATACGTATTTAAGTTCCCTTGACATCATCTGGTACGAGGGCTGAGACCCAAGGCTATAGATGAACTGAACTTGAACTGAGACCAGAATCGGGGCTACCTAAAGCGATTTTGTGGTATGTTTTTTATGTCAATGATTCAAATTGTGATGTTTTTTATTAGTTGTGTCCGAAATTTATTAATGGACGGATTTGCAATGTCAAGACCCGCGCTAAGCTGAGGCAGAGCTGTCCTGTTCCGTTTCCTGTCCGATTCCTGTCCTGTTCATCTCATTCCATTCCGGTCCAGCTTCTGGGGGTTAAGCCCCCCAGGACCCTGCTCCAGCAGCCAGCTCCCTCAGATAAGCAGGGTTTTAATATTATAGGTACTTATGAGAATGTGTGTCAGTCGGGCACTGGCAGATCCAGCCGTCGTATTGGGGGGAATCGGAGTATTGGTAGGACAGGTGTCACACTTCCGTACACAGCACTGTAGGTAGTGTGACAAGCCTGAACAAGTGGAGGGCGGTGCAGCCGGCTTGATGACGTCATTTTGAAGGGAAACAATCAAATTAGAGCCTAGTTCCACTGGCTGGATGGAGTTTATCTGGTGCAGCCTCCGCTGGCATTTCAGCACATCCCTACATGGTTACCCGACTGGAAAAAATGCATACATTATCAACATTTATAGAGTAATCTGTTGATTGCGCTGAATTTTGGCGCATGTCCAGCATAATTTGGCAATTGCACCAAAATTTTGGCGGGCCTAACTACCTCCCCTGCCACAGTCAGTCATCCTGACCATAGAGATCATATATACATAGAGAGGCCCTGCACTTAAATTTATGGCAATTCAGTGGTCTTTTTTAAGCAATAAGTTTCTCCTACAGATCCCCTATAAATAGCATGCGTCGATGCCAATAACACTTTATCTGAGAATAATATGTTTGATTAATTTTGTTTAGATTATAAATATTGACTAAAAAAACTGTCTTCAACATAAAAGACAGTGGCTTAGTTGAGCACAGGCATCGAGATTGTTCACAAAATGTGCTTAAAAAAGACCACTGAATTGCCACGAAATCAAGTGCTTCAGCATAGGCAGGGCCTCTCTATGTATATATGATCTTTATGATCCTGACTACCTCCCCTGCCAACAGTCAGTTATCCTGACTACCTCCCCTGCCACAGTCCAGTCATCCTTACTACCTCCCTTGCCACAGTCATTCATCCTAACTACCTCCCTTGCCACAATCAGTCATCCTGACTACCTTCCCTGCCACAGTCAGTCATCCTGACTACTCTCCCCTTTGTCTCCAACCGAGGTCATGTCCATGGTAGAACCGTGAACTACCTCCGGTTCCTGCCACCGTCAGTTTATCCTGACTACACTTCCCCTGCCGACAGCCACTTATCCTGAACTCACTTCCCCTCTTGGTGCCACAGCCGGTCAGTAGTTCGCTGTCCACTACCTCCCTTGGCCACCTTTGAACCCGTCATTTAAAATCCTGACTATTCCCCTGCCACAGTCAGTTACAACCTGACTACCTCCCTTGCCCACCGTCAGATATCCTGGACTACCTCCCCTGCCACAGCCAGTCATCCGTTACTTATCCGTCCCTTGCCACCCAGTCCATTCATCCATAACTACCTCCGCCTTCTGGCCATCAATCAGTTCATCCTTCCGTTACTACCTTCTTCCTCTTGCCACAGTTTAACAAGTGCATCCCACAGTCAGTCATCCTGACTACCTCCCCTGCCTCAATTGGCAGGAAGATGGCTCAAGGGGTACAGTTGCTTCTTCTTCAAGTGCTGGCAATAAAGGGATTGCTTTCTTGATCAGTCCCCTGCATAATTTTCAGTCCTGCTGCCTCCTTACCTTGGGGCAGTGTGAGGTATTCCCAATGGGAGCACCTAACTTAGCGAGTTTGGACCGTCGAGACACCCCAATAACCGGTGCTTTGCACCCTCCTCTGCGTTCCAGTCTCCAGGTCTCTCTGACTCCGTGGAAGGACGGTCCGGCACATAAAGCGGCGGCGGCAGCTGAGTTCCGCTCGGAGGGTGTCCGGGACGACCTGCGCCGGTTCCTGCGCGGCGCCTCACACGAGACGCGCCTCAGCCAGCTGGAGCTGACCCACACGGCGCTGAAGCTGCTCCGGAGTCTGCCGGCGGCGCGACAGGCAGCACTGGAGTACATCAGCTCTGTGCTCGACGACTGTACAGCACAGTTTGTCTCCAAGCTAGAGGTGGGTCTCGGACAGCATTGCATACTGTTCAGTACACAGCGAAATTAACGGTGATGGTACTATTATATCAACTGTGAAACAGCATTTTGTGTGCCATTTTATGTCGTATTTTTTACTTTTTAGCATGTGTTCATTTATAACGATTTCCTGAAGCCAACAATTATTCCAGGTACGATCTAATGACATAATTTTAAAACTTATCGATAATCAGTTGAGAATTTTACACTCTAATCTGTTGGATATTGATAATGACCAACATGGTGCATGGAATCTACACTGCACTGGGTAGTGGATATAAGGGACGACAATAGCCTCGGGTAAAGCTGGAGGCTTAATGGGCCAACACAACCTAACTTGTCACGGCCAGACACTCACGAACGTACGGTGAGCAACTGTGTCATGCAGTAATCTAGTACCAGTGCCCAGGTACTGGACCGGTGCCCTCCCCTCGACCAGCCCGGGCGAGACTCCTGAGGTCGCCGCTGCTGCTGCCGGCGGTGAGGACGACCTGGTGGCCGAGATCAGCGACACCCTCTCCTCCCTGCTGGAGACAGGTCCGGCCAGCTGGGCTCCGCGCATCTCCGCCTGGTCTCTGGAGCAGCTCGGCAGACTGTCGGCTCGGTACGCGGCCCGCGCGCACGTGCCCCACTCGTCCGGCCTGAACGACTCGGTGCAGCTGTGGCTGTGCTGTCCGACCACCCGTGCTCTGATTACGGTGACTGTGCAGTGCGTCAGGCGCGACACCGGTGTGTGCATCAAGCCGCTGCTGGAGACGTCGGCGGCGTATACGCCGCACTTTGACTGGGTTGTGGCGCACATCGGCTCGTGTTTCCCGAGTACGATCATCGAGAGAGTGCTGGCCGTGGGTCTGCAGGAGTTCTGCGCTCAGCAACCGACCGCCGCCGGTTAGTGGACAGGACAGGGACAGGCCGGACTGGGACTGGGAGAAAGGCCGGGCTAGAGGCGCACTTTGTACTGCATGTGGTCGGACACACTGGTGTGAACGAGTAGGGCATTTATAGGCTAGGCAGTCGATGACTTAAAGGGAATGTTTCACATTAACATTATATTTGAGTTGAGATGGCCATTTTGCTGGATTTGCATTGAAATTACAGTTAGTGTAGGAAGTGTTCAAACACCCAAACAGAGTCCCCAGATCGAAAGTAAAATTTGGGGTTTGGTTTTGACAAGTCTGCAGGCGAAAAAGGCCCTAGTGTATTAGTATCGCCTCTTAAAGGCCGATGTCGTCATCTCTCTTGGATCAAGTGTTGAGAAGTAGACTTGTCGCTTCTCACCGTTCTGACCGCTATACATTAGCCACCTCATCATCTAGGTCATACATATTTGCAGCGTAGGAAGGTTTTTCTCTATTTCCCCAAAATTCCTTCATATGACGTTCATCAGGCCCAAAACTAAAACTTAGTTTTTCATTAAATTGAGCACTGCTTGTGAGAAACAAATGTCAGAATCGTGTTTGGCAGCAATTACTTTATATTTTGCACCACAAGCGGCGTATGATTGATTGATTGATTGATTGATTGATTGATTGATTGATTGATTGCATGAATGAATGAATGAATGAATGAATGAATGAATGAATGAATAAATGAATGAATAAATGAATGAATGAAAGGTGTAACCTTGTATGACTTGTGTGTATCGATTAGAGATGAGAGATGTTATTCAGAATCAGAATCAAAATCAGAATCAGATGTATTCTCAACATATCCAGAAAACTGGCTATTCTATGTTAAGTTACAATGACAATACATGATAAAACATACAGTACAATACTATACAGTGTACACTGTATGTGCTGCAGGAGTTAATCTGCGCTCAGCAACCGATTTATATGATTTATTCATCTCGATTTATATGAGAATTACTTTAATATGATGGAAGGAAAAGTTCCTAAGCATCCGGCAGCATCGTGTTTATGTTTTTGTCCGATGCCGTTAATTTCATCTCTGTAACACTCTGGTGATACTGGTTCACACATATCAAGCTTTACTGCTCTCCTATCTCATCATGCGTGCTCTTATAAACTCGGTACAGTCCGTGTGTACTTCCTGAATGCAGGTGTCACAGAGACAGAATACTCTGGTTAACACTTTGCTGCTGCTGTATTTCAGGAGAGACGCCTGGTCAGCGTAACTCTGTTGACGGCATCCTGGGCCATCTCGCCGCCAGAAACTCATCAGAAATCTGCGACGCGCTCAAGGCACTCTTCCAGGTAGCATTGCCGTTACTTTATCTGTTTGCCATGCGAATGTTGACATAGGCTACATGAACTTTATTGGGACATGTGTAAACGACTATAGAATCAGACTTCACTTCAGTAATTTTCGTATGATGTTTTGATTATTTATCTATGTCGAAAGCTTGAGCAACTTTAAGTCATCATTTGAGCCCTGTTTTTCCCCCATTTCTCTCTGGAGCGGATATATACTGACGGTGACGTTGACTGATGACTGGTGTATTGCAGCAGAGCGTTGGCCCGCCGGAGCCCACCTCCACCTCCACTGGCAGCAGCAGCAGCAGCAGCGTCAGTAGTCTGTCAGAGGAGAGCCGGCTGGCCACCGTACCATTCCTACTACACCTGGCCAGTCTATCACCCATGCTGCTCACCACACTCTCCACCGAGATCGCCAAGACTGGTGGGTTGGGGGCACCCAGCGCCGCTCGTTCGGCTGATTGGGTGGAGACTTGGAGACTGGGTGCTTGTGCTAAGTGATAACGCTGGCTGTGTATTTATAATGTGATATTTGTAATGGTTTTGGATTCATGTTGACTAATCTTGTGTGCAGTACCTTTGCTCATCTATCACTCCCTCGGTTCCATTGGACCGTTACTGCTGCGGTTTTGAACTGTCGCTGGTTTGGGTCCAGGTGGCCATTGGAGCATTGCTAAGTTATCACTGGGCTCCCTCGGACTGGCTCGTTTCCGCCTTGTCTGCTGACTGCTGACTCCCCTTCCCTCCGCTCCGCTCCGGTGCAGCTGTGTCTGACGTTCCGTTCTGTCCCTCAGTGCTGACTATGACTCCCCTCCGCTCCGCTCGCTCTCGGTGCAGCGTGTCTGACGTTCCGTTCTGCCCTCGGAGTGACGGTAACAGCAGCTTGACGGGCCGTCTCAGACCACTCTCCGCCCCTGGATCCCGCTCCGCCTCCGGTGCAGCTTTGGTCTGACGTTCCGTTCTGTCCCTCAGTGACGGTACAGCAGCTGACGGCCGTCTCAGACCAGCTCTCCGCCTGGATCCCGCGCTACTTCGCCACCAGTGAGGCACTGATCTCTCTCACTGTACACCTGGTGCTGCGCTGTGAGCGAGGTGCGCTGAATGTGCTCCAGCTGCTACTGCGCGCCGCCGACCCCGCCTCCGGCCACGGCTCAGATGTCCGGCGGGCGGCGGATCATCTGCTCGGTAAGAAGAGACGGAGGTGCATGGGAAGACACACGAACGGGAGCAACGCGGGGATGGGCGGGAACGAGGAACGACTCGGAATATCAGTTTTTTTGGGCTGTGGATACGGTTTGGGTGGGTGAGAGGGTGGGAGGAACTGCGACGGGGGATGGGGAATGAATGAGGAAAGAGCTGAGAGAAGATTATCTACGGACGATGGAGAACAGGCGTACACCAGGTGTTGTTTTGGACTGATGATGACGTGTGTGCTGCCCTGACGATTCGGACCAGTTCAGTGTCGTTCCAGTCCCGGCGGTGATGTGGTCTTCTCTGGTCCTGTTGTTCTCCTCCCTGTACATTGTCTTTCTGTCGCCGCCGCCTCATTTTCCTGTGGGCTCTCCTAACTAGTGTGTCAGCTCCCCCGCAGCAGCTGAGTGATGTCCTGACTACTGTACCGCTCCCGCCTGCCTGTAACAGCCGTCATGACCAGTCAGAGCGCCCGCTCTCCAGTCTCTGCCTGTGATGATGTGTGTCAGTCAGCTGACCTCTCGCCGCTCCTCCTCCTCCGTACTCTGTCCTCAGAGCGGGTGTGTGTCAGTCAGCTGACCTCTCGCCGCTCCTCCTCCTCCGCACTCTGTCCTCAGAGCGGGTGTTGTCTGAGCTGCAGCGGCTGGTGTACGGCTGTCAGCCGGGCACGGCGCCCGACGTGCCTCTGCTGATCGCCTTGACAGATGTGTAGTCAGTCAGCACGCATCTGGCCGCTCCTCCTCCGCACTACTTCCTTCAGAGCGGGTTTGTACTGAAGCTGAGCGGCTGGATGTACGCTGTTCAGCCGGGCACGGACGCCGACGTGCCTCTGCTTGAGCGCCCTGTGACAGATGGTGTCAGTCAGCTGCACTCTCGCCGCTCCTCCTCCTCCGTACTCATGTCCTCAGAGCGGTGACTGTCGAGCTGCAGCGAGACTTGCGTGTACGGCTGTCAGCCGGGCACGCGCCACGAGTGCTCTGCTCTCTCTTATATAGTTCAGTCAGCTAGACCTCTCGCCGCTCCTCCTCCTCCGTACATCATGTCCTCAGAGCGGTTTGTCTGAGACTGCAGCGGCTGGTGTACGGCTGTCAGCCGGGCACGGCGCCCGACGTGCCTCTGCTGATCGCCCTGCCGGACGCCTTACACCAGCTGGCCGGCCACCTCGCCGCTGACGACCAGCGGGCCCGCCGCTGTGTTCAGCTGCTGGCCACGGCCGCCACGGCCCGGGGCTCCTCCGCCGCCGCACACACTCTCAGTCGGCTGCTCGAGCGGCCTGAGCTGCGGCTGGCCACCCTGCTGCGCCTGCTGCGCGCGCTCGAGTCCAACTTCCCGGCCGTGTTTGTGGAGGCGTTCCGGCACGCGTCGGCGGAGAGCGCCGCTCCGGAGCGGGTGCTACGCTCGGTGGTGCGCCTACTGCGCTGGGAGCGACGTCAGCCGGCCGGCTCCTGGCTGCAGACGCCGCTGGCCGGGGCCGTGTCGGAATGTGCGCCGCTGTTGGCTGAGAGGCTGACTGAGCTCGGCACGGCTGACGCGGCGATCGAGGCGCTGGCACTGCTCGAGCTGCCCGACTCGCTGGCGGGAAGTCGTCAGCTCGGTCTGGCCGATAGTGTCGTGGGGTATCTGTTCTACTGTCTGCGGTGCGGTGACCGGCCGGCGGCCATGCTGAGACGTACGAGGCTCGCGCAGCAGCTGCTGGCGCGGCTGGCGGCGCAGCCGGTCTGTCTACCGGCGGTGCTGCGCGCGCTGCTGCACGCGGCGCTTCAGCCGCATCTGGCACCCCTGCTTGGTGCATCCGGTGGGCGGCCGCCCCCCGCGCCGACATCGCGGTCCCTCCTAGAGGAAAACCGGCTCCACTGGCGGATCGTGACGGTGCCGCAGGCGCACACCACTGTGTTTCACGCTGGTGTGATCGGTGCTGGTCGGCGGCCGGACGCGGCGCCGCCGGTGCTGCCACCTACCGCCGCCCGACTCAACTGTGAGTTGGTGGTGGAGACGGTGTCGCGGTGTGTGGCGGCGGCGCGCAGTCCCGACGACGCGGCGCGCACCCTCGCCCTCCTACTGGTGGAGTTTATATCGCCGGATGTGATGTTCAACGGACTGCCCTGGCCGGAGGAGGAGTTCATGAAGGTGAGCAGCGGAGTCGCCGCGACGCGCGCTGTTTGTTTGGAACTGTGCGGGGAAAAGATGATTCAGGTGTGGTTACCAGAGTACTGATCCTGCGCGAAACAGGATGGAGGCGCTACGGTAATATGTGCATGCTCTTTGGGGAAAGCTGCAGTGTAACTTAGCGTTTCTGAGTTTAACTTTATGGCGTTGTAATTTTTATGTAACGTGATTTTCCTTTTGGTGTAGGAAATAAGAGAAATAAGGAATGAAAGTGCATGATTGCATGCTATTCCTTTTTAGGCTGCTTGATTTACAGAGTTGCTCCTTATGAAGCATGGCTCAGAATGTACAGTGAAAGTTTCTTAATTGGGACAGCCAAAATTTGCTGGTAACATAAGCGAGCCGCCATCCTTAACTTGTCAGTCGTTGGGTCAGATTACCTCTGGGGTTGTAAGTGAACCGTGGTTCTGGGGTGAACGCCACACCGGTGATACAACATTGCCAGATGTTCAGACATGCACAAAACATACTGGGATTTGGGCCAGATGTGCCTGAGTTTCTGACCACGTGTCCTATAGCTGGGCCACATGGCTTGTTTTTATCAGTTAGGAGCTAGATAAAACACTGCGGTTTTTGCATCTTCGTTCTCAGATATGAACAGGATGACAGCTTCCAACGAAGCTGTCATCCTGTCCATCATCGCGATTGAAGCTCGGCCTATTCCTATTCTCCATCTTCCTTTCCAGAAAAGAAAACGGATCGCACCGCTTCCGATTCTCTTAACAGACTCTTAGAGATACGTTCTCCATTCCTCTGTCAATCGAATCACCCACCGTGGCTCCGTCTGTGGTTGACCCGACTGTTACGCACTTGCCTAGTCGTCTGGCCGTGTTACGAGCTGTCGGCTGGTACGGTATCTACCCAGAACAACTGATTAACACAGTTAGGGGGGAGCGTTTGAAACACTACCTGTCCAGGTTGTTCGCCCTGAACATATAGTTGACACGATCATATCATTCCTATGACTGTCCTTTTTTAAATAATAAAACAACCGTTTTCAGCATTAATCTGAGAGCCTGTTAGTTTGGTGGAGAGCCGTATCGATTCGGTCGCCATATAATTCCGTCTGTGGTGGCGTGTCAGATGTCTCTAACTGCCCCCCTCGCTTCCCCCCTCGTCACTGCAGGTGACAATGGAGCGTGACCTGAAGATGCGCCGTTTCTTCGATGACCACCCTCTGAGCTGGTGCCTGCTGGAGCTGGTGGCTCGCCGACCACCGGCCATCTGCTACTGCTCCGTCCTACTGCGAGCCCTGGCCGCTACACTCATACAGCACTGGTCCGCCACTCAGGTGAGAAACAGCACTGCTCCCGTCTACTGCGAGCCCTGGCCGCACACTCATACAGCAGCTGGTCCGCCACTCAGGTGAGAAACAGCACTGCTCCGCCTGCTGCCGTAGCCCTGGCCGCTAACATCCATACAGCACTGGTTCTCGCCACTCAGGTGAGAAACAGCACTGCCCGTCCTACTGCGAGCCCTGGCCGCTAACACTCTACAGGCACTGGTCTGCCACTCAGGTGAGAAACAGCACTGCTCCGTCCTACTGCGAGCCTGGCCGCTACACTCAATACAGCACTGGTCCGCACTCAGGTAGAAAAGCACTGCTCCGTCCTGCTGCGAGCCCTGGCCGCTACACTCATACAGCCTGGTCTACCACTCAGGTGAGTTATGGGACCCGTCCCGACATCGACCGCCGGCAGACATGTTCCATTCCCCCTGGCGTTTTGGCCTTTGAATGCGTATTGTGGCGAACGGGTGAAGCTAAAGCACTTCCGCACATTGCAAAACTATCTCCGTGCTATCTTTTTTCCACTGTGCAAGTTTTTTCGTCATCGATAGTATCAGTACACCCGCGAAAATGCCCAAGATCCTTCGGATCGATGATCCGAGGTTCTAGGGATCCAAAGTGGATCTCAGGCTATTTTTCGAACGTTTTTGATAGCCCAACAAACCAACAGGCTCAGGCCAATAGGGAGGGATCCGGAGCTAGAAGTTACACGCATATTAGTGCTGTGTTGCTGGTTATCTGTCAGAACCTTGATTCCAAATTTGAGGCTTCTGGGATCCGAGCACATGTCTGACCGCCGGTGATATTCGCTTTGTCTATCGGTTCGTCCCTGCGTCCGTTGGTGTGTACGCTTTGTCCGTCTCTCTAGTCTCTGTCTGCCGATTTTCGCTTCCTTTCTTGTGAAGTGGCGCGTCATATTTGTTCGATCGCGGCTAGGTCGGCTGTCAGCAGTCTCATAAGTTGTACGGAGAGTCCGCAGTGCAATACCGTATTAGTCCATGTCGATATGTTCCGTCCTCTACATACTGACTGGCCCTAGAAACACGGCGTTGCCCAGTAGCTCCAGTTACACTGTGTTTGATCAGTGTGTGTGTGGGTGGGTGGGTGTGGGTGTGTGTGCGCGGGGGCTGTCCCGTCCATGACTCAGACATGACTGTGACGCTCGCTCGCTCGCTCGGCTCGATCACGTCAGTACTGTACGGCGTGTGATAATGCAGTGTCCTAGTCGGCCATGAGTCAGTAGTGCAGCCCAGTATAGCGCCTATCGCCTTCGCTTAGTCGTCCTGTCGCCGCCCTGCTTTCATCAGAGCTCTGACTGGTAATGCTGCGAATGTAGGCCTTACCTCTATGGGCCTTACACCATGCGGGCATGGTCGCTGTACTCCTAATGGTGCCTGGTGACTGTTTGAATTGATGTGCACGCCTGTTAACTCGCGGCTGGTTCCGCACGGAACACTTCGTTAATGCGCCTGTCGGTGAGACCCGCTGACACGGCTAAACATGATAGTGCACTTTCGTCACTGAGTCGCGCCAACGTCATGGGTTTGTGTGCTTTGCGCGCCGGTGGAGGGTCGCTGCGCGGGGTGGGTGCTATCTTGGCTGGCCTTCAGTACGGTCATCGTGCAGAGTGCAGTGATGATGCGCTCATGCCGTTCTTTGTGACGTGTTGGTCTATTTCATAGTCGTGTGCAAACAGAGGCAATGCCCGATTATGTTCCTATTTTTAGAGAGTTAGCCGGGGAGTACTGGTTAAACGAGTTAAGTCCGCTACGTGGTTCCGCTGAAATCACATAGACGCTGCACTAAGAATGCTACTCGATTTTAACCACACGGCTATGTGTGATGAAGCGAGTAGTCAAGCACAATTTATGGCATCATCGTAACCAACTGTGCCAAATGACCCTTTATTCTTCCTGTAACCAATTTGTCCTCGCATATCGTACGAACGGACGAACGAAAACAACAGCAAAGTAATTTGAGCTTCATTGTGGTGTACCTATACAGTATATACCGATAACTGCGGCCTCTAGAACATGCTTATCTGCCTCGTCTGCCTCATCCGGCAGCGGCAGACGTTGGGCCGGTGTTTTCGTGCACTGTGCACCAGCTGTGCACCTGTGCAGTGTGCACTGTGCACAGGTGTCGGGCCATCTGTCGGGTTCACTAACCAGTGGCGCGGCGGCGGCGTCTGCGGCGCGGCGCGGCGCTGCGGCGGCATGCCTGATGGAAGTGTCACACCTCCTCATGTCATGAGTCAGACGGCTGGCTGTGTACCGGCGCCGTGCCGTCTGCTGTGTGTTGCTGAGGGCGGGGGCACTGCCGCCCCCGCCCCCGCTCAGCGCTGGCTCCGCCGGGCTGCGGTCAGCTCTATGTTACCGACGCGCGGTGGGTCGCCGGCGCTCTATGAACTACCAACGGTGGGTCGCCGGCAGCACACGAGTATCAGACATATTGCCAGTGGTGAGCATCATTTCTGAACAATGTAGTCCCGTTACTCGTTATTCCGTTACTCAATGCAAGTAGTTCCGTTACTTGTTATTCCGTTACTTTGCGACCAATGTAACGCAAGTTTCTTTAATCCGTTACTCCGCTACATAAGTGTAACCCTCGCCAGTGCAGGGGTGGATGCCACCTCACCATCGTTTTTTTATTTCTTTCTCGGGAATAACTCGCGTATTTATCAACCGATTACGATGAAAAGTTCAGAACCCTACTTTATAACAGTTTGACACGTACTCTGAAAATGTAAATGTTTCTCAAGGTCGTGCCAAACGCGACTGGGGTCCCTGGTTGTATCGATGCTTGTAACTTTTGCACTTTCCGAGTGTTTGTTGTTCAAGAACATATGAATAGGTGACAGGTGTTAACAGGTGACATTTATGGTTTCCACTGAGATCATAACCTCGGTTTACCATTTCATAGGTCAATTGAAGTCACTGACCTCCGATGACTTGAAATGACTTGTTTGGCCTCTAGCAGTTGGTAAGACATTTTGTGACGCTGATTTCAAATTTGGCATCAATTTGACACAATAATATGTTACACTGGGTGACTGGGGTCATGTTCCTACACAGGTCGACAGAAGTCACTAACCTCAGATGACCTAAGATGAGATTCGTTCGGTAAAGGATCGGTTTTATATGCTACTCATATTTTTCCTAGCTATTGATTGGTACCCGTCCTTTTTACACCAACCCATTATCTCAACACAAAGCTAAGGGAGTAACGGACTTGATTATAAGTAACGGAAGTTACTTGGTCTGTTACTTGTTTCGAAAAGTAACGAGATCGTTACTCCGTTACTGAAAAAGTAGTTACGTTAGTAACGGAATAACGTAAGTTGCCCATCACTGCATATTACATTCTGACTTTGTCATAAGAATATAAGCTGTCTTTCTTATATTGCTTAAAACTAGATAAGAAATTCAGCGCATTCAAATCATCCTGATGCCTGACCGTTTTAACAGACACTTGTTAGAAGAGCCTTACTACCGATGCCTGTAACAAGAAACAGTGATCTACAAGTGAGGAGACCCGGCCAGACTAGACCAGCAGCACAAAAGATGGTGAAGTCGAACGGTTCTTCTGTACTTATGTGAATCGCTGAAATACAGGAAGATAAATATTAACAATGTCGAACATCTTGTTATGCTCATTTCCGCGACTCTGCGCCAAAAGGCAATTTTTGACATTTCAGGGATTTCTGATGATAATGGTATACTACAGGTATCTGGAGCTTTTTAGGCTAGACTTTGACAGAATTCCTTTACATAATTTGACTACTTCATTTGAACCTTGAGGGTTTCAACTGAGGTTTCTGACAATCTAGCCTCTATCCACCGCACGTCACAACAAGTCTGACCGCGGCTGTCAGAGGAGAACTGGCAGCACTGAGCGCGCTGTATCAGCGCCAGAGGGCCGTGTCAGCGGGCAGACGTCTGCGTAGCACTGGGGAGCGCGATGTATCAGCGCCAGAGGGCCGTTCAGCGGGCAGACGTCGCGTAAGCCACTGAGCGCGCTGTATCAGCGCCAAGGCCGGTCACGGGCAGACGTCTGCGGTAGCACTGAAGCGGTGTATCAGCGCCAGAGAGGGCCGTGTCAGCGGGCAGACGTCTGCGTAGCACTGAGCGCGCTGTATCAGCGCCAGAGGGCCGTGTCAGCGGGCAGACGTCTGCGGCGGTGCGGCCGACATCTGCGGTAGCTGATCAGCAGCGGCAGAGCCGGGAATCCTATCCCACTCGTCTCCAGCCGGCGCACCGCTCTTCTGAACAACATCAGTGCAATTAGAGATGCAAAATGTCCCCCTAAATCAGGAACCGGCACCGTCACCGCCACCGCTCATAAATGAGTTGGTACCGGCATCAAGCCCGGCCACATGTTGCAGCACCCGCCAGGCCCAGCAGCCAGCAATATGCATGTCTACTTACATTACACAATATTTTAACCACCGGACTTGTGCTGAGCCCGGCATGAGACCGGCAAGCCTGATCTCAGACACAGCTTCAGGCCCGCTGGGTCTGAATTTGGGCCCATCGCCTGCTCCGTGGTCCTGAAATTGTCATCCCTAATCGGTCCACACAGCGGTGCTTAGTCGGTCCGGTGTTTGAACGGTCGCTCGTCGCGGAACAGGCTGCTGCTCCCGGTTGTGACGTAATTGGACCGGATGGCCTTGTCTGTTATCGAAAGCAATGCCGAGTTAATCACCGGGGAAAATTAGTCTGTCGTTCGGCGGGAGTGTAATTACAAATCGAGTGCGCACATACGAACGATGCGGGCCATCATATCGTTTGTAGCGCAGGCGTAATGAGGTATAAACGCCGCTGTGTGGGGATATCTTGTCTCGATAAGTTGTTATTGTAATTGATATGGCTTCCTCTTTTAAATTATGTGAAGAAATTGTCCTGGTTTCCCGAAATTTGCCTATTTTGTACGGATGAAAGTACGGTGGAGTTTTCAGTGAAACTACTCACAATGGGATGACAAAAAAGTTACAGTGATTTACTGTAACCATTGCGGAAATGGCATGTCACTCACCGCCTGGCGTCCTGTACCCTGTGTGAGGGCCATACAACACGGCGCTTGAGTGTTGGGATGTCTGTTGCCGACACGGCATATATATCGGTACAGCTGCACTCTCTCAGTATCATACCACCGTCTGCCACACCCGTCAATGTTATATCGGTACAGGATCACTTCTCTCAGTTATCATACCACGTCTGCCACTCCCGTCAATGTTATGTCGGTACAGAGCCTTTTCTCAGTTATCATACCACCGTCTGCCAACTCCCGTCATGTTATGTGGTACAGATGCACTTCTCTCAGTAACATACCACGTCGCCACACCTGTCAAGTTATATCCGGTACAGACACTTCTCTCAGTTTCATACCACCGTCCTGCACACTGGTCAATGTTATACGTACAGAGCACCGTCTCTCAGTAACCCAATACCAACCGTCTGCCACACCTGTCAAGTATAAAACCGGACATATGCACCTCTTCTCAGTATCATACCACAGTCTGCCACACCTGGTCAATGTTATATCGGTACAGATGCACCTCTCTCAGTTAATCATACCAACCGTCTGCCACCCGTCAATGTTAACTCGGTACAGATCACTTCTCCAGTTATCAACCACCGCTGCCACACCTGTCAATGTTATACCGGTAAGAGCGCCTCTTCAGTTATCATAGCCACCGTTTGCCACGCCTGTCAATTGTATACCGGTACAATGCCAACCTCTCTCCAGTTATCATACCACCGTCTGGCCACAACCTGTCCCAATGTTATATTCGTACAAAGATGCCACCTCTCTCAGTAACATACCACCGTCTGCCACACCTGTCAATGTTATACCGGTACATATGCACCTCTCTCAGTTATCATACCACCGTCTGCACACCCGTCATGTTATGTAGTACCAGATGCACTTCTCTCAGTTACATCACCACCGTCTGCCACACCCGTCAATTCGTTATGTCGGTACAGATGCCTCTCTCAGTTATCATACCACCGTCTGCCACACCGTCAATGTTATGGTCGGGTACAGATGCACTTCTCTCAGTTTATAACCACCGTCTGCCACTCCCGTCAATGTTATGTCGGTACAGATGCCACTCTAAACAGTTATCATAGCACCGTCTGCCACACCCGTCAATGTTGTCGGTTACAGATGCACTTCTCTCATTTATCATACCACCGTCTGCCAACCACCTGTCAATGTTATATCGTACAGATGCACTTTCTCAGTATCATACCACCGTCTGCACACTGTCCAATTGTATATCGTACAGATGCACTTCTGCTCAGTTATCAATACCACCGTCGCCACACCTGTCAATGTTAATCGGTACAGATCACCTTCTCAGTTATCATACCACTCGTCTGCCACACTGTCAATGTTATACGTACATATGTACCTCTCTCAGTTATCATACCACCCGTCGCCACACCTGTCAATGTTAATACCGGTACATATGCACCTCTCTCAGTATCATACACCGTCTGCCACAACGTCATGTTATTCGGTACAGATGCACTTTTCTCGTTATCATACCGTCTGCCACACCCGTCAATGTTATGTCGTACAGATGCACTCTTCTCAGTTATCATACACCGTCTGCCACACCTGTCAATGTTATATCGGTACAGATGCACTTCTCTCAGTTATCATACCACCGTCTGCCTCACCTGTCAATGTTATATCGGTACAGATGCACCTCTCTCAGGTTATCATACCACCGTCTGCCACACCTGTCAATGTTATAATCGGTATAGATGCACCTCTCTCAGGTCATCATACCGTCTGTCACACATGTCTTTGTTATCTTGACGGCGGATGGATGCGTCATGGGCGGCATGTGACCTTAGTTGTCGGCCCGCCCTTAAACCCCAATCATCATCATCATCATCAGGAGTCAGGTATCATACCGTCTGTCACACCTGTCAATGTTATATCGGTACAGATGCACCTCTCTCAGTCATCATACCGTCTGCCACACATGTCTTTGTTATCTTGACGGCGGATGGATGCGTCATGGGTTCATCGTGCTATTGCAACAGCTCTGCAAAATGGCCTGTGCAGTTGCACTCTGCATTGTCCTTTGTGCTCATGTGTTGCCAGTTGCCACCATGCATTGTTAGTGATTTTGTGATTGTTTTATGGCTTGTCTCGAATCCAGACTTATTGTTTTGCGAGGAGAAGTATCAGTGGGTCGTGGTCACCATAACAGTGACCAGTTCTTTGAAGTGTCTGCGATTCATCAAACATTTTCTTCGGTTCCTCCCCTGACGGACATCTATGAAAACTGACAGCTCCCGTTGAGTCTTGGCTTAGTGTTACCAGGAATAAGAGAATAACAGGGATCGGCGACTCGCATTAGTATTTTGTATGGAGAGAAGGTGACCAGTTTATTGTGAAAATCTTTATCAACTAGCAGAAATTTGATCGTGACATCGTTCTAGCCTGATATCAACTTTGAGGAGAGTCAGCAATCTTCTATATATATTCCGTGAAATTATTTGTTTGCGGAATGTGATATTGGAATAAAAAGAAAGAACGCTTCAAGATTTATCACGAACTAATTTATGCTAACTGGCACAAATTTTCGCAATGTTGTGGTCGCTAAAAACCGTTCAGTCGCCGATCCCTGTTATTCTCTTATTCCTGGTGTTACGAGGAACACAGCTGACCGGTGTTGTTAGCTGTACATGTAGCTAGTTGGGTCAGTCATATATCACACTTCTCTAAGTGCCAATATCGTGTGCCGAAGAGACCGGACTGCTGACACTACAGTGTGGCTCCTTTGCAGGAGCCCCTGGCCAGCAACTGTGCCGGCCAGCTGGAAATGACGAGCGTCTTTCTGCACGTATTGACACCCCAATGGCGCGCCTGGAATCTTCAACTCACTCGCCGCCACTTCGACACTCAGCCCATGAAATCTACGGCCAGCCTGACCGACCTCACACCATTGAGGAAACTGTGACGAAAACGTCACCGGACAGTAGAGAACTATGGTGACGTTCACACGAGGTGAAACGTCGACCCCGTACCACCATCCCGAGCCCTGAGACACCTAAGCCTGACTCACAGCGAGTGTGAGAACTTGACAAACGTCGACCATGAGCTTGAGAACTGATCCACGTCCCACACGGGTGGATAACTGATCCCGACGTCCACAATGCGAGGTTGAGGGAGAACTGTCCCATGACGTCACACGAACGGTGACGAACTAGTGACGTCACGCCCGTAGCTAGGAGGAACTGTCGACGTCACACGACCGGTTGGAGAACTGCACACGATCACACGAGGTCCCATCACTGTTTGACGTCACACGAGCTGACGAACTGTGACATCACACGAAGGTGAAGAACATGTAGACTCACGGTACACGAGCTGACTGTAGACATCGACACGTAGGGTCGGTGATAACTAGACCAATGAGAACCAACTGTGACGTCCACTCGAGGTCTGAGAACTGTGACGTCACACGGCTGAGAAAGCTGATTGACGACACCACGAGACATTTAGAAAACTGATAACTGTGACATCACACGAGGTGATAACTGTGACGTCACACGAGCTGAGAGTGGAACGGTGTGCGTGAGCTGCTGAGATGAAGAGAAGAAGGGTACACTCAGGCTTCGTCCGATTTGCCGACGAAATGCGAGAACGTTTTAGCATAATCACGCAGCTTTCGCAATGTAACTTGCTCTCTTTGTCTGGCATTACTCGGACTCACACAACACGAGATGTCAGTTTGTCATTGGAGACACCTGATTAGGCCACCCTTTGGCTCGTCGTTTCAGCTCTAACAGAGCGCTGACGGCGTGCGTGGCTGCTGTATGTATGCCGATTTCTGTCGAACCAGCTGCGTCTGCAGGTGTTCTATGTACTGTAGGACTTCTCTGGAATGTGCATTGTGCACTGTGTCGCCATGGGGCCGGAACCGGACGCTGTTGACCCACATCAGAGGGAGTGCCGCCGCTGGTGACGCACTGTCGGGCAGGCGTGGGTGGCAGTCGTGGTGTGGCCGCCGCGGTACTCTGTCCTAGTCTGGCCGGCTGCCGATAGGCTCACAGTTCAGTCACGGCGACGTGTTCTGACCTGTAGCTGTCGTCTCGTGATCAGCACACCACTGAGCCCAGGGCCGTACAGTACAGTACAGTACGACTGAGCCGGGCGTGCTGTGGTCCAGGGCACGTGTTCTGACCTGTAGCTGTCGTCTTATGATCAGCACGCCACTGAGCCCAGGGCCGTACAGTACAGTACAGTAGGACCGAGCCGGGCGTGCTGTGGTTCAGGGGACGTGTTTGGGCCTGTAGTGTGCGGTTCGTGGCGGTCACTGAACGGTACGGGCACTATGGAGCGGTACTGTACAGCGGTCCGGCCGTCAGCACGCCCTGGCAACAGACCAGTCACCCCTGATGGCTTAATCCGCGCCCCCGGTGGGACTCTGAGACAACTTCGCCCTGGTGCTGGTGGTAGGAGGGGGTCAAAATGACTCCCCCACTAACTCGAAAACTAAAAGGGTTAGAAAGACGCGGAAAAAGGTTAGAAAGCTCTCGGGAAAGACATTCAAAGTTACTTTGGGCATTTTTCAGGTCATGTCAATATTGAGGTCACCAGAGGTCATTGAGTGTCAAATTTCCCAAGTTGAGGAGTTAGGACTTTGCTCCCGAAACCACCAAATATTTAGGGAACTTAGTGGGAACTAACTAACTATTGGAGCTATCTCGGGAACTAGAAAAAAATACAATCGAAAGCTCATGAAAAATGCAGTTGCCATTTTTTAGAAAGTCCTCAAACTTTTTTAGAATAAAGTTCCAAAACTTCAGGCTTTTCAGAAGTCAACCAAACGTCATCACGATGTTCATTCTTCCAAAAGCTGTTTGTTAAATAACTTCTTACCTAACAAAGATAATGCCATACTGTTTACGCCATCGTGTTTGTCTCGTCAAAGGCGCTTTGAAATATGTCAAATTTGATCATGTTAGGTCAACTTAAAAAAATCCTCGGTCAAAGGCATTTTTGGTGACTAAGGTAGGTTCATGGGGCGATGCGTCTTGGCGAGATAAATACCAATGGTATCTTGTGCTGGGTTTTGCGGGTTTGCCGTGCCGCCAGCCGTGCTCTGGGACGCCGGCCGCGTTTCGACCCGCGCAGGGCGGCCGGCCGCCTGTTGAAGAAATTACATCGTGACGTTTGGAACTTCTACTGAAGCCTTGAACTTTTGGAAACTTATCTACAAGTGAGGACTTTCTAAAAAATGGCAACTGCCACTTTTTTTTCATTGAGCTTTCGATTTTTTTTTCGCATGCTTCTTTTAAATCTTTATTCTATCAAGAAACGCTGTTGACCCCATTATGCCTCAGCTGACCTGCAGAGTCACCGAGCAAAAACAATTTCACCTGCGGTTCATTAAGAATGAACTAAAATAACAAGATTCTGAAATAATTTGCCTGATTTAATGGATATTTGATGAATAGGAAGCATGTGTTTATTTCCCATTGATTTATAATGGGAGGTCACGAAATTGGCCTGATCTTAACGTCTGACACTTAACGTCTGACATGGGTCATGCCCCCACATGGGTCATGCCCCCAGGCGTTTTGGCCTTTAAATGAGCATTGTGGTGACGGGCGATATGCTATAGCTCATTTGCACATTGCAAACTATTGATCCGTGCTTACTTTTTCATGTGCAAGTTTGTTCACCCATCAAAGTATCAGAACACCGTGAAAATAGCCCAAGATCTTTCGGGATCATGGATCCGGGGTCCAGGAATCGAAATTGGATACCATGCTATTTTCTAACGTTTTTGATAGCGAAATAGGCACAGACAATAGGGAGGGAGCCAGACGCAAGAAGTTGCAACGCATATTAGTGCTGTATTGCCGATATCGTCGTCAGAATAGTGATTCCAAATTTGAGGTGTCTGGGATCCGATTCCATTTCTGCTTGACGTGACTTGGTAGCCTGACCTGGATGACCTGAAGTCGACATTTTGACACAGTGCGGGTAGTTGGTGTTAGGATTAGGATCGCCCGGCGACATAGGGCAGCTCAGGGACACTGTGCTGATGCTGCTGATGGTCACCGCGCTGGTGGATCCCCTGATTTTACCTGTATATAGTACCCTGTATCTCCTGTATTTCACCGTATTCCCCTGTATTCCACCGTATTCCCCTGTATTCCACCGTATTCCCCTGTATGCTTTCTCGACGGCACATGACGATGACAGTTGCGCTATCATAAAACCCTGTAATATCAACACTGTCATCACTTCCTGTCGTGAGTGTTGCTGCAAACCGGGAGTGTTTTCTCGACCACTTCCGAAGCGACTGTCGCGACAGATCGACAGTCAGCTGACTGTCGCGACAGATCGACAGTCAGCTGAACTGTTGCGACAGATCGACAGTCATCTGACTGTCGCGACAGATCGACAGTCAGCTGACTGTTGCGACAGATCGACAGTCGGCTAACATTTCACAACTAAGGCTGTGTTCTGACCGTCACTTTCCCAGTGGGAATCCCTGGAATCTCCGGCGGGCATTTTACTCTACTGCAGTTCGGCAATGTACTCACACATTGGTATTCCTGTTAACTACTTGCTACCGGAATCGGTAGAAAGCATTTTTCTACCGATTCACGACAATCCCCGCGGGAATTGACGGGTCAGAACACAGCCTAAAACGGATGGCGCCCGCACTACGGGCGGCCTTCAGCCCCGGGCGACAGACCGGTCTGTGATACGAAACACTGTTTGATTTTCGCTGGCCGTCGTGTTCCGCAGCGGAAACCGTGCCGCCGGGTCTGTGTTAACATAGCCGGTGTTGAACCGTGTTAACATAGCCGGCGTTACGTGCCATGAATTGAACACTGAACAGGGTGAGCGCCGTCCATCGCCGGTGGTGTGCTGATACTGATTGGTGACGCATATAGGCGATATCAGTCGCTGTGTTGTAACCGGGGTTTCCTATTAGTCGGCCGGCAGACGGAACGTTGAAGTGTGCCGGTCTGCTGTAGAAGTGTTAATTATGTGACTATGTTGTATTCTTTTGGCGTGTAAATGTCGCACCGCGCTTGTTTTGACAAACATGCGAGTGTTTGACATTGTCGAGATGCCTTGTCAGATAGT
This sequence comes from Semibalanus balanoides, assembly GCA_014673585.1. Taxonomy (NCBI): domain Eukaryota; kingdom Metazoa; phylum Arthropoda; class Thecostraca; order Balanomorpha; family Balanidae; genus Semibalanus; species Semibalanus balanoides. Next base: position 166,592 of record VOPJ01014359.1, read on the forward strand.
GTCCACTCCCAGGGTCATCAGGGTGCAACTGTCTTTGCTCGCTCCCGCGAAAATCACGATTTGTTGGAGGACGCTCCGAAAAAATTGTTTACGATTTGCGCCTACACATGTGTTTACGCGATGCCAATTCCGCAAGCGTGCTGCTAATTTCACGTATCGTCTCTGTGCAACGCTGGTATTTTGTGACATTTCACAAGCTTCCTGATGTCAGATCGCGTCTTGTTTGGCGTGATCTCGAGGTTTATGCAATGGAAAAACCCAGCCAGTGCGTGGTTTGTTTCTCCTAACTCCATCATTGGATCAGTCAAAGGCGCATTAACTTGAATACGCCCTGAGGTATTGAGTGATTCAACGCACTATCAAGTTTTTGATATGCAGTGGTATCAACTTCACCTTATCAGTTTTGCTTTTGAGTACCTATTTATCTTTGCTGACGCACGTGTGACAAAGCCTGATTGTTGTAACCGTCCACACATGGCAGCATGAACATCTGGTCTAGACTATTCGCCGCTGTTCAAAGTTACAAACCGGCGACCTGTGACCTTACCTGACCTTTGTGCGATCCGGGCTACCTGGCGACTGTGTGAGGTGTGACGTTACCTGACCTGGTGAATAATATGAGGGCTGTGGCCTGACCTGACCTGACGTCCTGGTCCGGAACGTCGCGTTCGTATGCGACGCTACCTGTCCACTATGACCTGCCCTGCTGGGACCTGTTCCCCTGCTGCAGGTATAGCTGGTGCTGACTGCCTGTCTTCTGACTGTCATCTTCCCGCCGCCTCAGGTGTTCCTGCTGCTGACGGACGTGTGGGCCTACATGCGGGAGACGGTGCCAACACCAGCGGCCTTCACGCTGGACGCGTCCGGCGTAGCGAGCCGCTCATTCCCCCCGCTGGAGGCCCGCTTCACCTCCCACCTGCTGCTCGTGCTGCAGAACAACATCGCCAAGCTGGGCCACCTGTTCCCCCAGGTGCAGGCAGCCATTGGTGCGAACGGCGCGAGGAATGGTATCGCTACCGACTCTGATGACAGAGATGTGGTTATGTTGTGAGAAGACGGAAGCGCCGCGCGGTGTGGGTGTGAGGAGGAATCGCGATGGCGATGGGACCCAGTGCTGTGACGGTGGAGGGTTGCATGATGATGAAATGAAGCGATGCGGTGATGTAAGGACTATGATGTTTGTTCTCGGTGTGATCAGGGTTCCGGCACCCGTGGTCTCTGTCCGCGAACAGCGCCCACAAAACAGCCAATACAAACGGGATTTATTCACCGAGAAATTTGGAACAGAACAAAGGTTAATAAATAATTTACAACTGCATACACATACTATACTGAGCCCGGCGCGCGGGCGGCACTACCGCCCTCAGCGGACGCTGTCGTCAGACGATAAAATCACTGGTCATATCACTGAACCAAGCCAGGCTGGGACGCTGCGCGCACGGAGACTAATAAATAAAGCTATACATCAGCACACCACCCGCGGGCCGGCGGAGCGCGGCCAAGTCCCCGGCGGCGAATCAACGTCAAAAGCGGGCCTCTAAATCGCGTACGAATACTGCGATGGGCCGGCGTCGGCACTGGCGCCGGTCCCGGGCAGCTGGCACACAGGTCACGGAGACATTCCTTGGGGCCGACACGTGCGGGTCGGCCGCCGCCACAAACATAACACCGGGAGGGAGCCGGACCTTCTACAGCTGTGGCGCATTTTGTACTTGATGCCCTCCGGTGGCGCATATTCATTTTCGCACAACAACGTGCTGAAGCCTTGTGACGTTGCTGCGTCTGCTACTGGATCCGGTCTGGTGAGGCGGCGCACGTTGCTGCGTCTGCTACTGGATCCGGTCTGGTGAGGCGGCGCCTGTGGCCAGCCGCTGACTAGCGCGGACGGCTGCGCGACGCCGCGACGCTGGCGCCCTCCTCCCAGCTGCGACAGAAAGGGGAATCACGGTCAGCTGGGCCGCACAGGTGGTACGTGGTAGGCGGGGCGGCGCGCTAAACAATCGCTGCAACGTGTAACCAAACCGACCGCGCCGAGGCATCGGCCTGGATCAGTTTTCATTGCTGCAACTGAATAGGCGCGTGAGCTATCACCACCCGGTCGGAGTGGGGGGAGATGGGGGCGGGGGCTCTGCATGAGGCGCGCCTACGCGTCGGCGGCTCTGACCTTGACCGCGTCAACACACTGCGTGCCGTGGCCGGTCCGACACCCGCCGTCCGCCGTCAGCAAACAACAGTCGGCGGCCACCGTCCGAGGCCGCACTTCAGCCGGCCTCCCCCCGGCAAACCTGCTATGACTCAAGAGGCCTGCTCTGACACACGGGACACGGTGTACCGACCGACCCGTATAGAGTACCGACTGATAACCGCCCTCTCTCCGCCCCCTGCTAACCACACTCACACTGCAGCTCAGCCACCAGACACCGGGGCTCCATCCCACTGAGTAGCGATGGACTGTCTTGATATGTTCTGGCATTGTTGGGTCGCAGCATACGGCTCAGCTGGACAGGCTGTCGCGTCAGTGGACACTTGGGACAGCCTGCCTGCCTCTGACCAATGGCTGGCCACTGGTGCGTGCATGATAACCAGGCCGCCCGCGCCGGCGCCGGTGGCGGCAGGATAATTGCCAGTAACTGGGTCGCTGGCGGCGCTCCCATTCGAAGCGAGCCGTACGCCTCTTGCACCTAGAGGGGGGCCTGTGCAGCTAGCGGGTGCTTCGGCCTCGACGTTCTTAGAAGTGAATCAAAGCGCGCCGATTTTGCAGGTCCCGGAGTCCGATCTGCGAGATGGGGTATCGATTTCCCTTCCAAATCGCACATTGTTCTGTGCAGCGATAGTTGCGACATTTTTGCACAAGGTACGATAACTGGCAAAGAACGTGTGGGACAGGATAGCTCGTCCCTTATCACAACCGCATCACAATTTTGCAAGTCCAATTTATTTTATAGCTAAGCCACTTGTATCCCCATCCTTAAATTTCCTTCTTAAAATATGTTAAAGAAAATGTTTCACCTTCGTATTGGTTTTGAACCAAGATAGCCATCATCTTTGGCCGGTATTGAAGCATAAATTACCAAACTATTTTCCCAAAAACTTAACCGTTTTTAAGCAACTGAATTTTGAATTTGCAAAAGGGGTCTATGCAAGTGCCCCCGCTGATTGGCTGACAGCCACTTCAAGATTGTTGGTCCTGGGAGGAAAACAACTTGTATTTCTCGAACCTTGGTTGGAATACCTGCTGCAAGTACGATAACAAAATAGTTGTGCGTATTCAAGCCGTCAAAAATGTATAAAAAGATTGTGCCATAGCTCTATACAGATACAGATGTCCCCCTATAGCTCTCAATAGCTCAATAATGACGTTACTGTCTCAAATTAGCAAAAAGTATTTTGTATTAAGTTAAGTGACTTCTCGAGAAACAAATATCACCATCGTTTTCAGCAGCACTTACTTCATATTTTTAACTAAACTGGCGTATACTTGACAACTTTGAAAAGGTGAATCATTCCCTTTAACGATCGATTGGCATGTGTAAGGCACGTAGCCAAGATTTCGTCCAGGGGGGAGCGGCGCCTCAAAAGGACCCTTCTCAAGCGTTGAAAGCCCCCTCCACCCAAAAAATGGATATGGAAAACTACGGATTTCGGCAACTTTATTTTGTGATGTCCTTTTTTAATTCATGATGGGCTGGATTGGATCAGGATCATCAGGACCCTCAGAGAGGCCATTGAAACAGGCGTGTAGCCAGGATTTCGTCCGGGGGCGGCGCCTCAAAAGGGTCTCTACCAAACACGTAGCCAGGATTTCGCCCAGGGGGGGGGGGCGCCTCGAAAGGGCCCATTCTCGAGCGTTGAGAGGGCCAATGCTTGAGCGTTAAAAAGGCCCAGTAGAACGGATGAGAAAGGTCTGCTCCCTCCGTACTGGCGAGGGGCCCATTTGGCCTGTTCATGACACTCAAGAGGCACTTTCTGACCCACCCAGGTGCCCTTTGGGTCTGGTCAGGGGTCCTCTGACCTGCACAGGGGCCATTTTAACTTCTCGGGGGCCCTCTGGTCTGGCTAGAGGTCTTCCAGCCTGCTCAGGGGCCCTTTCGACCTGGTAAGAGACTGCGTTGGCTGCGTTTTCGCCCTACCGACATGCTCAAGGGCCCTCTGCTGGCTAGGGGCCAATTCCACCGTGCTCAGGGTCCACGTGTTCTCTGATCCACTCAGGGGCCCTTTCGGCTTGTCCAGGGGCCCTCTGACATTCACAGGGCTCTTTTAAACGTAGCAGGGGCCCACTGATTTTTTTCCGCCCCCTTGGCTACGTGCCTGGTATGCGTTGCTACGCGTCTGTCGCCAATTGCCAACCCATACATCCAAACATGGCGTCGCGATACGTACCTAGGCCTGGGTCGGTTCACAATTGGCCTGAACATGCATGCCACTGATGCCGAGAAAGTCGAGCGTGTTGAAGGCGATCCGCGTGGCGTCCACGCCGCTGGCCACCACGGCGCTGTTGGCGCTCTCACAGCCGTCTGCAACACACGGGCACAATGGTCGTCAGTCAGTGACGTCATACTCCGAGCGTGTGACGTCAATGGGCGTCATCAGGCTGACACTGTGGAGACAGAGAGACGCGGCAGGGGCGGGGGGGGGGGACGGCAGGCCGGGCTGACATGCAACAATGCCACCATTACGGCAATAACAGTGCCGTTATGCATGGCGACGGGTGTGCTGCGGCCTGGGCCACCCGACGGCAGGGGTGAAGGACCCGGCTGGGAAAACGCCACAGCACAATGCACCCCGTGAGAAAGACAAAGGCATTCCGGCGGCGACCTGCAGCCTGATTCTGTCCGGCAGAGCAGGCTAGTTCACTACACACGTCAGTACAACACATCACTGCACGACATGGACATTGAAACGCAAAGTTTTCCAGAACCAGAACACTATGACATCAGCAGGCAACACGTAGATCCCACAGCACCAACAGTGGAACACCAACCAGTAATTCCCCCAGTACCGTCATATGCAAATCGACCTCAAACAGAGAACAAACCGGCCATAACTGGCGTTAATCCTCAAAACAAACTCGTCCCAACCTCAGCCACCTTCGTCACACGGAAGTACCTCCACTGGAAGTCAACACTGCTCAGTCGCCGGTCCGTACCAGCACTGCACCGGCACCGGCACCGCACCGCACCGCACCGCACCGCACCGCACCGCACCGCGCCGCACCGCACCGCACCCAGCGGCCATAATCGACCCCCGGGGCGGAGTACGACCCGGCAATCTCTAAAACCACCGGTGCGTGATTTCCAGACCACTGCTATCGAGTGTCGTCGCAAAAAGAGCCGGCCGCCGGGGAGCGGCGACCCGCCTGACCTCCGAGTTCGGACACAGCAGACAGCAGCTACATACACTCGTACCAGGCAGACAGAAGGTACACTCGTACCAGGCAGACAACGGGGACGTGTTGTCACAGACGCTACTGCTGACGAGAATCACGTATGTGTGATTTAATTGCACCCGGTGTCATTCGTACCAGATTGTGCTATTGTTGTACTATACCCACTCTGTTTTTTACCTCTGCACTGAGCCGGCGTCCGACTGACGTTCGCCTGTTGAGTTTGAGAGACGGACTAGCTAGCGTGTCTGCGCTGCAGAGGCTAACATCGCGGCGAGTACACACACTCTGCATAACCGGTCAGTGGTGCTGAGGCGTCCGCGTCCCGCACGTCCCGGTCAGTAACCCACACCAGTGCATCACCCCACATCGTACAATCCACCCGCTCTGATGTCAGCGATCCCCGCTCAGCGCTCAGTCAAGCGTCCGGCAACCCCCCGCCGTCCACCCGTCCCAACCCTGATGGGTAGCATACAAACGACGGCTTTTCCATCTCGGGCAGTGTCGCCAGTCGGCACCCCGTCTACCGAGTGGTGCGCGACTTCGCAGGACACGGTGACTTGTCCGGTCCTGCCGGGCGGTTCTGCGGCTGCGGGGTGTGGCACGTGACCAGCGGCCACGTTACCCGTGCCGGGGCCAGCCCAGCCAGCACGTGCCGGTTTCGAGATACAGATCGCGCGACACGCCACACTGCCCACGCAGCGATACAGTCCAGGCGGGGAGAGAGCCGACGACAGCGCGACAGGCGTCACACGACCCACCCACCCACCGGCCGACCGGCGCGGCAGGCGGGGAGAGAGCCGACGACAGCGCGACAGGCGTCACACGACCCACCCACCGGCCGACCGGCGCTGCCGCTCCGCAGTCGCCAAACGGCACACTAACGTGGCTAAATCAGCTGTGAACAAGGTTTAATCCGGGATGAGAAAATTACGTACATATCATTCACTTCTAACGAAGCCACCTCCCTTCCGAAAGCTTTTTGATAAACAACCCATTTTGCGAGCGATTTGCAGAATGATAAGATAAAGGCTTCCGAAATATCAAATCAAATTTAGATATGGGCCTGGGTGCGTTCCAACTCCTTCCACCATACGATGCCCACAGTTCCACTACGCGATTATTAATACATGTTCTCGCGAGCGCTTGTTCCATGCAGCAGTGAGACCATGTGGGTTGGCCTGCGGCGGCAGAGGCGCCGTTCGCCGACCGTTATAGCCTGGAGCGGCGGGCGGCGCGGCCACCACGGCACGGCACGGCGTAGTACGCTGGGGCCCGGCGGGGTGACCGTGACGTCACACCGTACCGCGCCGACCGCGGCCGAGCTCTGCCAGGCGATCGGCGCCGACCGCGGCCGTCCAGTCGCCGCTGCCTAACCGCTGTTGGATACAGCTCTCTGGGACGGGCCGTCAACCAGGCAACGCAGAGCAGGATTTGTTCAAAAGTCCTCAGGAAAGTACGTCACCGTCACTGTCACCGCCGCTGGCCGTGACGGCGGGTTTGACCCAGCCCGAGGCCTGCCACGCCGGCCGATCGTTGTCAGACCATCAGTCGGCGGATTGCGTCACCGATGCTGACTCCATGGCGCGGCAGGATGCGAGCTGGGTGCGCGGATCAGTCAGCACCTCACGGCCCGTTATCCGGCCCGACCGAGCTGCCGGCGGCCGACACAGCGCGCCGCACACACATGCCGGCTAGCGTACACATGCGGTCGGTAAGCTGACCTGCCGGCGCTCGGCTCCGGCCAGATGGCGAGTTCCCGATACGACCGGTTCCACCGTACAAACCTGTCTCAACAGCAGCACTCTTCAAACTCAATACCGCCTACTTACGGGTCTCTGAACAGCCGAGCGCCCGCATCTAACCCACCCCTGATGATGATTGGTGGTTAAGGACCCTCGGCTCGAACCAGACTCTTACTCCGACTCTGACTTAACCCTAATCCGACTCTGACCCGACCCAGACTCCGACTCCTTTGCGTCGTTTTCTCACCAGAGTCGGGCGAGTCGGCCGACTCGGAGAGCTCCGATGCCGAGTAGCCGGAAGACGAGGTTAGGCTGTTGGAGGAGGCTGCTCGCGGCTTGGCGGCGGCCGCGGCAGCCAGCCCGGCGACGCGCCGCCGCCGGTCCAGCGTCTCCACCTGACCGGCCAGGTGGCGCTGCTGCCGGCGCAGCTGCTGCTTGTACCGGGTGGTTCATGCGGTCCTTGTCCTCCAACGACTGAGGGCGAGACCAAGAGCGAGACGTCAGTCTTGTGTGTGGACACGGGGAGAGCAGAGATTGGGCGCACACTGGGAGCCCAGGGAACATCACGGGACACAGGGCAGCAGAGCTAAGTCAGTGGTATTCTCGTCTAGTAGCACGCACCGGTGACCAAGAGATGAGTCGCACAGCTCTCCAGAAAGCAGACACACATAAACTGATAGCACGACGAGAAACAAGCCTCGTAGACGAGAGAGAGAACAGAGCAGCTCACAGGCATGAATCTGCATGGTGATGTACTCATCACAAACTGATCAAACTGATCACACGCTATCACACTTCATCATCACACTTGATCGGCTACTGTACACAGATCTAGTCATCCTTCCGAGCTAGCTCGCTCAGCCCGCCCCAGCCTGCACCCCTCAGCATCTCCAACAACAGCCGCCGACACCGGTCACCCTGCGGAGCCCCTGCAGCTGGCAGGCGGCCGCGGGGGGCGGGCGGGGTCGGCGGTCCGGTCCGGTCCGGCAGGGGTCACGGTCCGGCCGGCAGGGGTCAGCGACACCGGCACTGGCTGGACGCCGGCACACCGCCACAGCGAGCTGCAAGCCGGCTCGGCGTCCGCGTCTCCGTCATACTGATGACTTCGGCAGAACTGAGCGAGCCGCCGGCAGAGCCAGCAGCTTCTGGCCGCTCTGTTCACGACACCAGGGGTACCGACGCTGGAGCCCTCATCACGGTGCGGTTTAGAGTGGGTTTCGGGACGGGTTTCATGCCCGGTTGCAGGTGTTTCAGGCCACCGGGTTGCAGAACACGTCGCAGGACGGACAGGTTTCCAGCGGGTTTCATGTCGGTTATGGCAGGCCGGCAGGATGGCTCGTGGGCCGCGGCTCGGGAGCTCCTCATAGGAATGCTGTCGTCAGATAGCGAGGTATCGGACCAGTTTATCACCGGCCAACGTGTCTGTTTATCAACAGAGGGCAAGTTCGTTAATCTCGCGGCAGCAGGAGCGGCAGACCTTGGCGCAGCAACCGAATGGAAATGCTAATGTGTCTGCAAAGTAATTACGGATGGGCTGGGAGGATATGATACCGTATGGCAAACACAATCAGCTCTATGTATGTTTAATTAAGAAGTTTTGCGAAATAATAAGCTTGTGTCACTGTGTGCTGCTTTGAGAGAACTACTATGCATAAAATTTGCATCCCTCCAGTTGAGATAACATGTCCTGGTAGTAGTGTTATGAAAACCATACAGATGAAATACTGATAAACATACAAGAAACAACTACAAATATACGATACTTTGTAATGCACCAAAGTTTCCGAATATTTTCCCGTCAATGTAAGGCGAGATTTCCCTTCTTCCAGCGAACCATTAGTCTTCGAAGCAAACTTAAGTCAGCGGCCAACGTTTCTCAAACCAATCAAGGAACTTAACAGTCCAGTAGTTAACAAAATAGTCGACACGCGGCCCTGGCCCGGGGGCTTGGCGCCTCAGACAGGCACCTATTTACAATGACCAGCCCTACCGTACCATAGCAGTACACGCTGCTCCACCCGTACACAGCGGGGCGTCACCTTTAGCTCAACACGTGTCCAACGTCAGCCTAATTGCCCGATAGTGATGCGGGCCAGCTAAATTGAGGCCGCCGGTGCACAGGTCAATCACCACATATCAGGCTACCAGCTGGGCACGATGGAAACAAACGTCCATGCCTCGGGCTGCAACATGGGCGGCGGGCGCTGCACGACAATGTCGAACAGAGGGCATACGAAGCTACACGGCGGCGGACGGCAGACTGCCAGTTACAGTGGCCACCGCCGAGACGGCGTCTCTCTCGCCCCCCTGTATCCGACCGGCTACGAAGCGCCTCGATCTCAGACGTCCGGCACTGGAACTGGTTGCACCGCTTGCATTATCTGGCCTCGCGGGGCCAGCGCGGCGGTCGGCGCGGAATAGATCGCGGGGCCAGCGCGGCGGTCGGCGCGGAGTAGATCGCGGGGCCAGCGCGGCGGTCGGCACGGAGTAGATCGCGGGGCCAGCACGGCGGTCGGCGCAGTGTAGAGCAGTCGAGCCAAGCAGTCGAGCCAACCACGAGCGGGGCGACATGCGACGATGGAGAACCTAGCACACCTAGCAAAACTAGCCTTGTCGTGGATCGTGCGATGAAAACTTCCTAGCGAGCCAAAGCCATGTCCCTCCAATGGGCCGACCCAACTCTGCCTGATCCGCGCCGAGCCCTGTCCAAGTCTACGTCCTGTCCTCTCTCTCTCTCCTTCCGTCCGTCTGGCCGCGTCTCTGGAGGTATTGAACGGCGCGCCCCGGGGACTCCCAGCGCTTCCTGTCCCATCTCCTCTCCTCTCCTCTCCCGGAGCCCGTACGAAGAGGCCCCGGGGACCGGACGGTGGAAAGCCCCCGGGGAGGGACGGATCGGACGGAGGCGGGTGGAGTGTGGACTACCGGCTCTGGTGACCACTGAATCCGCCACCACCGACCGATGGAAACGACACTGCTCCTATCACGTCATTGGCAGAGCGCTATTTACGACGATTTTATGTGTTTGCTGTAGGGGCGTTATTTACGACGGTTCTCAGTGTTTGCTGAAGGAATCGATGAGCAGCAACTGGCGCGGGGGACGCTACTAGTGACTACCCTCCGGCCACAGACTCAGCGGGCCCTCCTCTGTTTCGCTGGCTCCGTTGTGTGATCTCGACCCGTGTGGCCCTCGTAGCTGCCTGTGCTGCAGTCAGTCCGGCCTGAGTAGCCCCGGGTAGGAGGAGGGACGGAGTGAGTGGTCGGCCACGCCGCGGACGGTGTAGGCGTCCGGGTCAGAGCGGTCAGCTGCCGCTATAATAGAAGCCACTGAAGTTCACTGAAGAGAAGGGTGGGGCGACACAATGAGGCGGCGAGGCGACACTCGTCCACTTCTGTGGAGAGAAGGCCGCCGTGTGCCTGTTGTGTAGGGAGAGGAGGGGTGCGGTCCTGGGCGTGCGCCTTGTTAGGGAGAGAGGGGTTGCGGGTCTGGGCGTGTGCCTGTGTTAGGGAGAGGAGGGGGTGCGGGTCTGGGCGTGTGTCCTGTGTTAGGGAGAGGAGGGGTGCGGGTCTGGGCGTGTGCCTGTGTTAGGGAGAGGAGGGGTGCGGGTCTGAGTGACTGACCTGCCGCGGTGTGCGGTCTCTGCCAGAGGGTGGTCACAGCTCTGAGTGGCCTTCCGTCCCGGCCCGCCGCCCGCCGATGCCAACAACCGAGCCATAGCAGGGGGCCGCGGAGAGGTGACGACACTTCCAGACCGGGTAACAGCCAATATAGCACACACACACACAGGAGTACCGGAGAACACTTCAGAACTCGGTGGCGTTAACATGCGACTGTCGCCGATTAGTCAGAAGCATATATGCCGACCGTCGCCGATCCATCAGTGGGCGACAAACTCATGGTCAGTCGTACCGCATCAACATACCTTACCATTATGGAAATTTAAAAGCCTAACACATTAGAAGGCTGGAAGGCAAATCACATACTTCATAGGTATGTGTACTTCATATCACGAACCATAGCCCCAGCACCATACTTCATATCACGTAACGAGCAACTGGTGAGATCAGTTCTGCAATCGATTGTCACCACAGTGTGCCATCACCCAGCTGGAATGGCACACCCAGTGAGGCGTGACGTCGAGCCACCCTCCCTCCTCCTCCCACCCTCCCTCCCTCCCTCCTACCTCCCGTCCCTCCCGCCCTATTCTCCCTCCCTCCCTCCTCCCTCCCTCCCTCCCTCCCTCCCATCCTCCTCTCCCTCCCTCCCTCCCTCCCGCCCTCCCTCCTCCCTCCCTCCTCCCTCCTCCCTCAAGTACAGCTGTTGCACCCTGAAAAGCGAAGCGCATCAAATCGGGAGCTGACGCGCACGATTATAAGCCGGCTGGCCAGTCTGACCATGATCTATACAGTGCTGATATAGACCTGCCATCAAGAAGCAGGTAGGAACGTGATCAAAGTGAGGGGGCCAGCGAAAACTCAATCTCGTCCTTGAAGGGCAACTCGATCCCCCTACAAGGATTTTCTATGGCAGTTTGAGCTTCTCTTACGTCGTAGGGATACTGTTGCCGACCTTTTTAATTTTATAAACAAAGTAAAATTGTTTGATTTAGCTCAGACAAATGGACAAAAAGTGGGGAGGGCCATGGCCTCCCACGGCCCCCCGCGTTCCTACGCCTATGAGCTGCGTGTACCGCCAATGTGCCGCAATTTTCCCTTTAGTGAACCACACCGGCATGAAATCACAATGGGCCGATTCAGTGATAGCATCGGTATCGTTATCGATATCGTTATCAAGATGACGCTGAAAAGGAGCCAAGCTCCCGGGTTGCAGTGAACTACCGAAGCATGAAATGGCGACAGCTCATTAAAATACGCATTCGTCATACGGCTATTAGAGAAGGACGGAATAGGGGTGCGCAGAATTAGTGGAGTTGCAGTTTAACCGTTGTGACGGGAAAGTGAGCGTCTCTTGCCTGACCTCGTCACTAGAACTCCAATCCACATCTGACCAATTGAAGCGTGAACATTTGTTTCGTTCCTTGCAACAAAAAAAACTCGACATGGCATAAATGTACATAAATCACCATTCATATATCGCCTGATGAAAACCGGCCAGCATTTTGATTGCTTCTGTTAACAAAACATCCCGGTACCATGTCCACCATCAAGCATCAGCATCAGCATCATCATGCATCATCAGCATCATCACATCATCAGGCATCAACAGCATCATCAGCATCATCAGCATCAATCAGCCATCAGACAGCTCATCAGTCATACAGTCAACATCAATCATCAGCACATCATATAAGCATCACAGCACAATCATCATAACATCATCATCAGGCGAGCAATCAGCATCAGCATCAGCAGCATCCACCTCCCAAACACCAAGCCAGCAGCGCTTCTGTACAAAACAGCATCAGACGATTCCAATGCCTGAGCTGACCCCGCCTGAATGACTGCTCCCGAGTCCTGACAGCTCCTGAGTCCTGACTGCTCCTGAGTCCTGACAGCTCCTGACTCCTGGCAGCTTCCGAGTCCTGACTGCTCTCCCGAGTCCTGACTGCTCTCCTGAGTCCTGACTGCTATCCTGAGTCCTGACTGCGAGACTGCTCTCATTCCTGCCAATCACAGCCACTGCGACCTCTGACAGCCCCAGAACGTGTCTGGCGGCGGGACATTGGCCCCGCCCCAGCCGCCCTCCGGGAGAACGGGACACTGCCACCGCTCCCGGGGGCTCCCCCACCGCTCTGGTTGGCCGTCCGCCGCTGCCCACGGGTCCCCGGCGGGCTCCCCGCGCCCGAGGCGGCGGCCGGCCGTGCCCTCTCACCGTGGCCCGCTGCCATTAATCAGAGATCCTATTATCGGCCGGCCCGAGCGGACCAGACCAGCCTGCCGACCGGACCCAGCTGCACGCTCTGATTTACACGACGAACAGCGTCGTCAGAGAGAACAGCGGCAGAGAGCGGCACTTTTTGCCGTCTCCGGTGGGATAGCCACGGCAACCGTGCCGCCGCCAGCCGTCCTCTCCGTCAACCAGGAAACCGGCGCATGACCATTTTGGCGACGAGGAACTCTCTTTTTCAGAACAGCAGTATGGGCTAGGAAAGTGGTCACTAGGCAAGACAGAGTTGGAAAAAAACTGCAGAAAGAAGTATACACAAATCACCACCACTCAAACTCATGGCAAGAATAGGAGTAACTATGCCATTTTCTGGCATCAAAGATTCCGAGGACTGCGGGTCGGACGACATCTAGAGACAAATCGTTATGTCGATGCCAAAAATCCCTCTGTGAATGATTCTCCAGTGAATCTCCATGTCACAACACCTCTCAGTCTGAGCGAGAGAGTGTATTGGCAGATCTAGAACGGCAGTTTGTGGCATCATGGGGGATCACCCCCCAAAAAAGTTTAACACAGTTCCAAAAACTCGTCGGATTTCGCTCCCTTATGCATTGCTTGACGTTTTAAAATAAGCTTACCAAAGTAAAAGTTGCGTAGATGTCCTACATCAGGAAATGTGTAAATTTGCGCCAATTTCAGTCAGTTTAGGCATTTGTCCCTGATGCCCCCGCTGGATCCGCCAAAGAGGGAGTGTCAGTCCCGACCACCGCTCCTCCGCCATGACAGAGTGTGTAATGAGCTGGCTCTAACAGGCAGACCGGGCAGCAGCGGCGGCAGCGGCGTCACGGTCACGCGTGCGCCGCGTGACGACGGCAGCGTCACGCACGCTCCAGCGGCGCAGCACGAGAGCGGACCGACTGCTGCCGACTGCTGCCGACTGCTGCCGACTGCTGCCGACCGCTCCGACTGCTGCCGATGCTGCCGACTGCTGCCGACCTGCTGCCGGACTGCTGCCGACTGGCTGCGACTGCGCGGACTGTGCCGGGACTGCTGCCGGACTGCTGCGACTGCTGCAGACTGCTGGTGACTGCGTGACTGCCTTGGTGACTGCTGGTGACTGCTGGTGACTGCTGCCGACTGCTGCCGACTGGCTGCCGACTGCTGCTGATGCTGCCGATGCTGCTGACTGCTGCTGACTGCTTGCTGACTGGCTGGTGACTTATGGTGACTTCTGGTGACCTTCTGTGAAGCTGGCTCTTGGTGAACTGCTCTGTGAACTGCTTTGGTGACTGCTGCTGTGACTGCTGCTGTGACTGCTTCGTGACTGCTGCGTTGACTGCTGCTGTGACTGCTGCTGTGACTGCTGGCTGCCTGCTGCCGACGCTGCGACTGCTGTCGACTGGCTGTCGACTGCTGCCGACTGCTGCGACTGCTGCCTGACTGCGCCGACTGCTGCCGAGACTGCTGCGAACCTGCCTTGCCGACTGCTGCTGATCTGCTGCTGACTGCTGCTGATTGCTGCGACTCGCATCGCTTTGGAGTGCTGCTGCACCTGCTGTGACTCTGGTGACTGCTGTGACTGCTGGTGACTGCTGGTGACTGCTGGTGACTGCTGGTGACTGCTGCTGAGCGCTGGTGACTGCTGCTGAGCGCTGGTGACTGCTGCTGAGCGCTGATGACTGCTGCTGACTGCTGCTGACTGCTGCTGACTGCTGCTGACTGCTGCTGACTGCTGCTGACTGCTGCTGACTGCTGCCGCTCTCCGGCGAGGACAGAACCAATAGATACTGGCAGAACCATTGCCAGCGTCGGTCCTTGTCGCTCGAGGCGACAGTCATCGACTGTCCGATATACCGGCAGAGCGCGGCGTAAAGGGGAGAGTGGCGGGGGGGGGCGCTGAGAGGGACAGAAGAGACGTCGCCTGATTGTCAGCCGTCAGACGAGACGAGTAGGAGACGAGGTGACTGACGATCAGATGGGAGCTGACGGGACCCACAGGAGCGATGACCAGAGACTGTGGAGTGTGGAGCAGACATTGCTCTGATTTCTCAGTGAAACTGTCTCTCTTTATTCGCAGATATACACAGGCCCGTCCCTACCTCCGTCAACGGTTCACATCTTCTACGACCACAGAATATCTCCCTCGTGTCCAACACACCATCCAACTGAGCACGGCACACCTCGTCACCCTCCGATCCTTCCCCAGCGCCGGCCGCAGTCCCGCCAGCTTCACTGAGCACTGAGCAGTTGCCATGCTCACTGATCATCTCCCCTCCCAGCATCACCCCCACTGACCGGTCACGCCCCTGCCTCCCGTGTCACCCCGGCTACTGACCCGGATGTAGTCCCTGGCCCTGGTGAGCAGTCCTAGCGTCGTGTGTCGGCTGGCGTCCGGGCCGGGCGGCACCTGGTCCCTCAGCCGCTCCAGGCATATCCGCAGGTGCGCCCGCCTGTCGAACACACACACACACGGAGCGAGACGGGTCAAACAAAGGCAGCAGGCGTCTAAACAACGGGTAGAGTCACGGTCCACGGTGGTAGACGACATTGCAGGACGGCAGGTACAAGACAAGAAACAGTCCAGCAAGGACAGTATACAAGCCCTGACCGCACAGCATAGTACACGAACGGACACGAACGGCGCAGTAACGGCGGTACGAGACACCACACGGCACCGAAAACACACTACAATACATGAAACTGCATAGCACGGCACGGCACGGCACGGCACGGCGCGACACACCACGACACGGCACAGCACGGCACAGCACGGCACAGCACGGCACGGCACGGCACAAGCACGGCAACGCACGCACACCGCACGGACAGCAACGCACGGCACGCACGGCACGGCCACGGCAACGCACAGCACGGCACAGCAACGCAAAGCACGGCAAGCACGGGCACAGCACGGCACAGCACGGCACAGGCACGGCACGGCACGGCAACAGCACGGCACAGCACGCACGGCACGGTACGGCAAACGGCACGGCCCGGAGCACGACGCACGACACACACACACACACACCGACACACGACACACGAACACACACACACGACACACGACACGGCACGGCACGGCACGGCACGGCATGACGTTAGACGGCACGGCACGGCATGACGTTAGACGGCACAGCACGGCATGACATTGCACTGCACATCAAGTGATCACCTGGAATAGCTCCGCACGGCCACAGTATGACAGTAGCGTATGGTCTCCATGTTTGTCTCGTGTGTCCAGGACGAATGTCAGCAGTAGCCACAGGGTAGGTACCATTCGGCCGACATTGACCTAGAAGCAGCTGTTGTGTTCAGCTATCGTGCTGTGTCTAGTCGCGGGGTTCTACCGGACTAATGTTGCACGTGGGACAGATGGGCCACTGGTGCAGCGCCTAAACAGAGCACACCCGATATGCAGGGAGGACCCCCGAAGCAGCGCCTCGAGTACGGAATAGCAGGATGGCAAAGCGGCAGTGCAGTGGCAGTGGCAGGGGCGGGGGCAGGGCGGGGCGGGGCGGGGCTGGCAGGGCAGGGGCCGGGGGCGGCGGGGGGGCGGGGTGTCCTGACCGCGGCCGTGGCTGTGGCACCACTTTCACCGGCCGCTGAGGCCGCCGCCGCTCTGTTGGCCCCGACTCTGCCGCCGGCCGGCCGGGCTCATCACAGAGCGGCGCGCCTCGCTGGCGGCCGGCCAGCTGAGACCACCGGCAGGCAGCAGCAGCAGCAGCAGTGGCAGGATCGCCGACACGGCGCCACACCCGGCCGACTCTGTGTGTGTGTGTGTGTGTGTGTGTGTGTGCGTGTGATTGATCGATAATGATGCAGCACGGCTGCCTGCCGAGCACACGGCGAGCGGCGCACAGCCGCGGAAAACGGCCGCTCGTAACCACCACCTCCGGCGTACACAGCTGCACGCACGGGCGCGGCGCGTGCAGCACAACCCACGCGAGAGGACGCGCCGGCGGCGGCGGCGGCAGCCGCAGGAAAGCGGCGCGCCGCGACCTCCACACGGCAATCAGTGGCGGCAGAGCGCCAGCCAGGCAAAAACAGCCGAGCTGCGCACCGCTGAGCTGAGCGTCAATACCTACCTCGCCAGTCGAGCCGCGTGACATGGCGAGGACGGGTACACACTACACAGGTAAACTGACACACTGACACGGGTAAACTGACACACTGACACACGGACACAGGTAAACTGACACACTGACACACTGACACAGGTAAACTGACACACTGACACAGGTAAACTGACACACTGACACGGGTAAACTGACACACTGACACAGGTTAACTGACACAGGTAAACTGACACAGGTAAACTGACACACTGACACGGGTACACAGGTAAACTGACACACTGACACAGGTACAAGGGAACACAGGTTAACTGACACACTGACACAGGTACACGGGAACACAGGTAAACTGACACACTTACACACGACAGACAGACAAACAGCCTTCAGGTGGAGACGCAAACAAATGCATTAAGCACATAAAAACGCAGACATGTGTGCACGAAACTCGAAAGTACAACACATCAGTACAAACAACACATCAGTAATCGTTAAGCCACACACATACAAAACACACATCCTTGCAGACATACGCACTCCATCGCACGTACATTTTATCAGAAGCCTGACGGGGCGCGTACCTGCGGCCCTGCCCCATCTGACCGAGCCCAGGCCTGCCCCGTCCTGTGAGCGGTCATTACAGCGTTCAGACGCGGCGACCGGCAATCAGCTCCTTATTCACCGCCCCGCGCGGCCCGCTGGCCATATCGAAAACCCATCCACAGGCCCTCTAATTGTCTTCGTAATGGATTACATGTGGAAATCGCTTCCACAACCGGCCGGCGACAGGTGAATTTATTCAGGCGATCGGCATGTTTTTCGACGTCGGAATGCTCTGTCGGAAAATAAGCTGCGTCGCGGCGGCGTGGGGCGGCGGGGGAGGCTGTGGGGCGGCGAGGAGGCTGTGGGGCGGCGGGAGGCTGTGGAGCTGTGGGCGGCTGTGGGGCCGGACTGTGGGCGGCGGGTGGAAGGCTGTGGGGTGCGGGAGCGGCTGTGGGGCGGCGGGGGAGGCTGTTGGGCGGCGGTAAGCGCTGTGGGGAGGCGGGGAGGCTTGTGTGGCGGCGGGGCGCCTGTGGGCGGCTTGTGGACAGCTGTGGGGGCTGCCGGGGAGGCTGTGGGGCGGCGGGAAGCTGTGGGGAGGCTGTGGGGCGCTGTTTGGGAAAGGCTATAAGAGCGACGGGGGAGGCTATGGGGCGGCGTGGTGGTGATGGACGGAGGCTAGGCGAGGGTTCACCAGGTCAGGCAGGTCGCGGGGGTTGGGCGGCGACCGCCCCACCGAAAATAACCGGGTCCGGCCGGAACGTACGAATCTCGGGCTGGCCGAGGCGGCCGTTGTCATATTATTAAGATCGTCCCGTGGAAAACACCGCCCCGGTGATGGATGCCTGGCGGCCGCTAACTAATCGCGACTCAGCGGTGATGGATGATTGAGACGCCCGCCACCGAGCCGCGTCATTGGAGGTGGCGCCGGGCCGGCCGGCCGGTCTCACGCGGCCGCCACACACCTAACCACACTGATTAGAGCAGCGGGCTGCATGGTTAGGTGGCGCATGAGGTCGAACGACTTCTGGGTCGGCTCGGTGCGGGTCAGCCAGACCATCGATCGCTCAGTTAGAGAGAAAACAAGACCGACAAAAGCTCGCTATAATTCATGAGAAACCTTGAACTCACACCGCGCCCAAAAAAACACGACAGACGGCTCGACACGGTGGTCATCAGTTTATCGTCAGCCTTGGTTTATCGTGATATTAATTTATGTTTGTTTTTTATCTTGTCATGTTAAGTTGCGTACAGTAATCTAAGAGAGATGCTTTTGTTTAACAAGTTTATTATTTGGCACCAATCTGAGGCCTCTTGCACCAAGTAATCTACCCGGATAAAATATAAACCAACCCACCATGTAAAGCTACCCAGCCGGATATTTTATCTTGCACCAAGCGAAGCAGCCAACTGGTATACCATTTGGCTGCTTCGCTTGGTGCAAGATAAAATATCCGGCTGGGTAGCTTTACATGGTGGATTGGATTGTTTTTTATCCGGGTAGATTATTTGGTGCAAGAGGCCTCTGATCATAATTATTTGTCTTGTTTGTTTTTCTTAACTCTAAAAAATATATTTGTTGTTGTTGTTGACAGGATTGTTTGTTTGCACATCAGCACGAACAAGAGGCGTCGGCTGCAGGTTTGTATTGATTGGTTGACATCAGTTCTCAGAGTGGGCGGCCACGTGAGCCGGTGGTCGGAGGGTCCGCGTGACGGCCGGGTTGGCGGCTACGTGAGCGGCGTAGGTCGGCGAGTCTGCGTGACGGTCAGCGGTCTGGTGGGTCCCGGAGAGTACGGTGAGTACGGTGTCGCGGGCCGGCGGGTCCACGACCCAGTCCACGGCCGGGTCGCCGGGAGCACTCGAGGGTGGCTGACGCAACAGATGCCAGCTGTCGAGGCGGCAGCCATGCCACGCTGCACAGTCACACCACACAGCTGATCATCAGCCGGCCAGCCGTGCCGCCGTGCTGCCTGCCCTGCCCCCGTGTGACCACGCGACACACGTCACACACGTGACAGCAGCAGCAGCAGCAGCAGCAGCAGCAGCAGCGGGAGAGCGAGGTGTGGGACGGCGGCACTGCACCGGTGCCGCTGTGTGCCGCCGATTCAGCCCCGTGTGCAGCTGCCAAGGTCACCGTCAAGGTCACGGTCGGGTCAGTAGCAGGGTCGGTGACTGCCGGCTGCAGGCGGTGCCGGCGGCGGTCAGCAGTTCGATCCAGCGCAGCTGTGCCTCTGCCAGCAGCCCCCAGCCCGGTGGTCGGTGGTCGGTGGTCGAGGCCATGTCAGGTGCCCGGCGCGGTGGTCGGGTTGGGACCCGATGGTCGTTGGTTGTTAGTCAGTGGTCGTTAGTCGATGGTCGTTGGTCGTTGGTCGTTGGTCGTTGGTCGTTGGTCGTTGGTCGTTGGTCGTTGGTCGTTGGTCGTTGGTCGTTGGTCGGTGGTCGGTGGTCGGTGGTCGGTGGTCGGTGGTCGGTGGTCGGTGGTCGGTGGTCGGTGGTCGTCGGTCGTTGGTGCCGGTCGCGGTCGGGGTCGTCAGATCGTCGCCACTGACACCGACTGTTCCTCGGCTGACGGCGACCTCATTTTTTGTTGCAGCCGTCTGCGTCACACCAGCCGCGGCAGGTGGCTATTTTCGATGGACCTTGGCAGCGACCGGCGCCTTTTTAGCGAATCTCCAAACTATGGGTCGAAAGCGGCAAAAAACAACGTGAAAAACGTTAACTGTTGGCACTGACTTGGCATGCGCTCGTTTAGAGCCAATGTCAGTGTGCTTACACTGGGCACTGGCTCAAACACGCAGCAGTGTCTCCTAAAAACACGTCTGAGACAATGCGCCTCGCTGTCTCTGTCCTAATAGAGCACTGCGTCGCGGCGAAGTCGGCACATTCCTCAAACAGACCGGGCTCGTATTTACGAACACTCCATCTCGGCACGAGGCGCCCTCAGATACGACAGGAGACAAAAAGGCAGATACAGATCTCCCGGACGGCGGCGCAACAAAAATAATACGACCGGCCAACGCTAGGGCCAGATAATAGCCAACGAGGCCGGGGAAATTCAATATCCTCTTTGGGGATCAGATGGGATCTGTTGTTGAAGCCAATAAGTATCAGACTTTGTGTGTTGTCTAATCTGATCGGCTGGGACCAGTGGTGGCGGCAGGCCTCTCCGTCATGGCCGGCAAGGTCTGCCGGAAGCCACTTCACCTCAGGTCACAGGTCGATCGGCTGACCACTAGCCACTTCACCTCAGGTCACAGGTCGATCAACTGACCACTGACCGTCTATGACAGCGGCACGGCGCCCACGTGACCGCGCGCGGCGCTCGGCCTGGAGCCCACGTGACCGCGCGCGGCGCTCGTCTGACAGACTGGCAGCACGGCGTACTGGCCAGTTTTTGTGGCAGCATCTCACTGCAGTTGTTCCCAGTTTATCGCCGATAAATCACGTTGCGGCCCACCCTAACGGCCGCGCACAAAACCTGCCGACCGGCGTCCGAGCAGCCGACCTTCAATAGTTCGACACAGGCCGACACACGCTGGAACCGCGACAGAACCAACAGGTTACCGTAGTGCGGTTACCCAATGCTGAAGGCAACAGACAAAATTGTCCGACATCCACAACGGGACGACAGAGAAAATCACCACACCTTCCGACAAACAACAGGTAACACGGCTAACACCAACCAACATACTCACTAGTCTCTCATACTATAACACACACCAGCCTGGATACACTGCTGAAACGTGACAGACCACAACGCAACGCAACAGACGCAACAACGGCCCATACAGGCCGCGCACAGCTTGTGGAGCTGCCGACCCAATGCAGCATGTTTTCCGTTGTCGGCGGCGAACAACACACCATGCTACAGAAAACAGGCGGCGAACAACACACCATGCTACAGAAAACAGGCGGCGAACAACACACCGTGCTACAGAAAACAGGCGGCGAACAACACACCACGCTACATAAAACAGGCGGCGAGCAACACACCATGCTACATTAAACAGGCGGCGAACAACACACCATGCTACAGAAAACAGGCGGCGAACAACACACCATGCTACAGAAAACAGGCGGGCGAACAACACACCACGCTACAGGAAAACAGCGGCAACAACACACCATGCTACATTAAACAGGCGGCGAACAACACACATGCTACATAAAACAGGCGCGAACAACACCCATGCTACATAAAACATTAACAGCACTTCTCGATGAGAAATATCCCGTTATGGCCGCTACCGTGTGTTACCAGCCTCTGGGGCACCGCATAAGGCTAACGACCCGCGTTTGAGCGCCCAAATGGCCACTAAACGTTAGTTTCCCGACGTAAATATAAATTAGAGGGTAATTCGAGGCGGCGCTGAAGCACCAGATGCAGAACAATACACATAGCCGGGCGGCGCACACTCCGTCTTCGTCGTGTCGTTAACAGAACGAACCCCACTCTGTTCAGCCTGGCAGAGTGGAGGTACACCGGCCCCTTGTCTATGAAAGGCAAAATCCGACATTGTTCTTGCCCAATGTTGGCTTCTTTGAGATGTAGGTACTCCACCACTCAAAACTCTACCGAAACGCTGGGTGCTACGTGACCGTCGCTGACTGCTTTCGTAGAAGCATGCGTACATTAGCGGAGCCGGAATCAGCCATGCTAAATAAAAACGGAGACAACTTTTTCTGTCGTAGCTTTCGTCAAAGCGCTCAACTTCCAAGAGGTCTATTACGTTTCTTGCTAATTTCGCTCCACAAGAGGCCCATCCAGCGACCGAGGCCACGTGATGCGCGCCATAACATCTCGATCTTCCAGCCCGCCCGCCGTCACAAATCCCCGCTAAGACACCTCAGTTGCCACAGCTGGAAGTCGGCCGCTGAGGCACACACTTCACTAATTGAAAACGTCACAACAGAAAAGGAAAATCAATCAGCGGGGCAAAAACAACTCCCCGTTCGAGAAAAAGGCAGCGGCCAGAGCCAGCTGAATGAAGAGGCGCAAGAAGAGGAGGGCGGGCGCCCATAGCTGGCCGTCCTGACCGCTGAGATCGCCTCGGGATTCTCTTCAATCACCGCTGCTCCCTCACTCGCAAAAACGCACCGGCGCTGAAGCCCAGAAGCCGGCACAGCATCGGGCACAGCAGCATAGAACAGCGCGGTACGGCGCGGCGCGAGCGACGCCCCACCCTGCTCCCCTGCTACGGCGACACGTGCGCTCAGTTGACAATACGCGGCCCACAAAGCGTCAATGATCGTCGAGTTGATCAGCTGTCGTGGTTCGCCGGCTGAATACGGCGCAATGGAGCGCATCGAAGCGCACGCGGCGTCCTGGAATTGTGTCGCGTCGTTCGCCACGTGCCGATAGAGACTAAGGGCGCCGCCAGCCACGAGCCGACCGGCAGGCGACCGGGGCCGCTGGGGCAGACCATGGGCAGTCGGGGGCGACTGGGGGGAGACCATGGTTAGGGCTAGATTGGGGTGGGAAGCCAGCGAGTGTGGACGGAGAGGATCCGACCCTCCAGCAATGCGGCGGGACGGCCGGCACAACAAAGAGGAGCAGGTCGCCAGCGGCGGCGACTGGCTGAGTAAGTCTCGACATCATCCGGTCTGATCCCACCAGCTGGAGGCCGGCGGCCGCCGCCCGCACCACAATCAGCTAATTCCGGGTGTCGCTCCGCGGCGCGGCACGCACTGCTGTCTCTCTAATGGAGTGGCCAGAATGGATTACATGCGGCCACTGCCGGTGTTCCCACGTGATGAGCGGTGGCCGGCAGCTCCGCTCCCACGTGGGTCCGGCGCCGGCAGCACGGGAGGCGGGCGGCAGCGGCCACTCGGTGTCGTCTATTTGTCGCTGAGTTTGTACAGCGATGGCAGCAATGTTCGCCGCGAAACCTGACCCAGAACGCGGCGGCGGCGGCCTTTCTATGGGGTGTGGGTCGAACTGCAGCTGCCGCCGACGTCAGTCGAGGGTGAAGCGAGGGAGGGCGAGTGAACGGCAATTGACTGCCATTGATAGGCGGAAAGTGCTGGGGCGGGGATGCTTGTTGCGACCACACCGTGGCCCTTCCCGAGCACACGTGTCGTGACAGCCTGCCGCCGGCAGCAGATGGCCCCCCAGTACCTGGCCCGCCGGCAGCAGCTGGCCGTTGCAGCCGACTGACCTGACACGCAACTTTGACGTAGATTTGAACATATTTCAGACATCACGCGGGAGCTTGGCTGGCTGTCAGCCCGTGATTTTGTGGACTTGAATGACATTTGTCTGCTTCATCGTGTTATGACACAGCAACAACCTGTATCGATCGCCTCTCGCATCAAGAGAAATTGCCAGGTCGTGAGCAGAGCCACCCGTCAATCCCATCTTTTGACAGTGGCCCGGGCCCGCACCCACCATGGCCAGAGAACGTGCCTTTTTGTGTACGGCCGTGCAACAGACTATATCAACACCGGCTGTCGATACGGCAACAAAAAATCGTTTCATATGCTTAGTGTCGATGCGCTTAGTATATCAACAGAGCTCTGTTGCCAGACAGCATGTGAGCTCTACACGCGCGATAACGAGAGTTATCATACTACCTACAGGCCGGGCTACCACGATCACGGCCAAATACGGCCTTTACTTGTGGAGATGTCGTATCGGAGATGTGTTTTATATCATGCATGTATTCTACAATGTATAACTGGGTTCCTTTTTAACTATTGTGTCATGTGCGTCATATTCATATTTTATATGTGCTATTTACATGGTTGGTTGAGATATTGTGCAAAGAGAAGCCACGGCCCTCTTTTTCTTTGTATGGCAAAAATCAAAGAATAGTGGCAAAAATCAAATCAGTGGATTTGATTGGATATATGTGACAATAAACAACAACAATAAATAAACGCGTGGCATCATCGGACCAGCGCCGCAGCATCACAACACAACACAGCGGCAGCCTGACTAGCTACCACTCCACAACACAGACACGTCTATGACACACGCCAGCCGCGCAGCAGCCCCACTCAAACCACATCCCACACACAGCAAACCACTGCTGATCACGGCCCCACGGCCCCAGCCGCGCCACAAACCCTCAGATGGGTCACGACTCGACCAAGTGTTGCTGTGGCCACCCACCGTCAAACATCCCCTGGCGCGGCGCACCGCCTGCTCAGCCCTGTGCCGAACCCTGAACATTGGAGCCGTCATCGCCTCACACTCGCCCGGCAGATGGCAGCGGTGCCGACGACGGGCGTGTCGCCGCCGCCGGCAGCGCCTGCCGCCCACCCAGCACGAGACAAGGCCACCCACAGCCGCCACCGGCTAACTCCGCCCGCCGCGCGGCGACGGCCGCACGCCATGCAACAAACGGACAGCGTCGCGTCGACGGCGACGCGACGCGACGGCTGCAGTAGGCGGAGGCAGCGGCGGGCCGACGCCGGACTGGGCTCCGTGCTGCATAAGGCCACTCAGACCGAGTCTCACTGTCGATGGCACAGACGAAGCACGGATGGCCCCTATACACTGTCACCGACAATCGAAACAGACTACAAGACGGACCCGTCTTGAAACTCGGTTACAACTTACACCCGTGTAACCGAGTTTTAGAACAGCAGCAGCAGCAGCAGCAGCATCACCAGCAGCAGCCTCTGCAGCAGTACCGGCGGCGGCATCGCGTGTCAGTGCGCTCCATCCAGTACTCGGAGAGCGCAGCCTCGTGACACAGGAGGTGCAGCGACGATACACTATATGGCACGCCCTCCACGGGTGAAGTAGTGTGCGGTGACTGCTCCGGCAGACGTTACACAGCGACTCGCCCGCGTCCATGTGCATATACTTCCCTACCCCGTCAGTGTCGCGATCAGCCGTCAGTCCTCGCGGCCACGGCCGCACGACTAAGCGCCACAGCAGGCGTCACCGCACGCATTACACTAGGAGCGTCACCACACGGCTACCACAGGCAGCGGCACGCCGGCAGCGAGCGCAGCTCTTACACAGCAGCGCAGCTCACACCGCACGCTACAGCAAGCAGCAGTGGACCGTCACGTGGCTTATACAGCCTGAGCGAGACGTGACCCGCACACGAGGCTTTACACTAGGCAGGCAGCCGATCACCGCACGGGGCCTATACGACTAAGCTGGGCGTCACCGCAGCCCGCGTTAACAGCCAGCACGCGAGCGACGTGCTCGGCAACGTGCCTATACAGCGATCACCTGCACGGCTTACACACGTCATGCAGTCCATCACACGCCGGCTGTATACACAGGCAGCGGCACCGCACGGCTTCCACAGCAGCGTACGCGCCCACGGCTAGCACGAGGAGGTCGTCAACCGCACGGCTTACACAGTGTGTAGAGCGTTACCGGCGACGGCTTACACAGCAGCGCACCGCTACGGCTTACACAGCAGCGTCACCGCACGGTCTTCACCAGCAAGCGTCGCCGCACGGCTTACACGCAGCAGGTGTCACGCCACGGCTTTACACCAGCAGCGTCAAGTCGACTCGGCTAGGGTGTGACACAGCCAAGCGATTCACCACACGGCTTACATCAGCAGCGCCACCGCACGGCTCTACGACATGGTGCGAAGGTTCACCGCACGGCTTACACAGCAGGGCGTCACCGGCACGGCTTCACAGCTAGTGTTATCGGCCGCCCATCGGGCGAGCGTTACTCGAGCAGCAAGCGTCACGCGCACG
Organism: Semibalanus balanoides; assembly: GCA_014673585.1. Taxonomy (NCBI): domain Eukaryota; kingdom Metazoa; phylum Arthropoda; class Thecostraca; order Balanomorpha; family Balanidae; genus Semibalanus; species Semibalanus balanoides. The sequence continues at coordinate 192,857 of VOPJ01014359.1, forward strand.
GGCTTACACAGCAAGCGACCGCACGGCTTACACGAGGCGCGCTCGTCTAAGCCAACGGCGACGGGTAGTACACAGCAGCGTCACCGCACGGCTTACACAGGAGCGTCACCGCACGGCTTACACAGCAGCGTCACCACACGGCTTACACAGCAGCGGCACCGCACGGCTTACACAGGAGCGTCACCGCACGGCTTACACAGCAGCGTCACCGCACGGGCGTACTTAAAACACCACGGTGAGCGTACACCTGCACGGCGCCTCTCCCCACGATGGATGTCGCGTGCCACCGACTGCTGTGGCCTTTACGACACGCAGTGCGTCTCGCACGACGGTTACAACGCAGCATGCTCAGACTTCCAGTCCACCCGCACGGCTTACACAGGAGCGCTCACCGCCCGGGGGTTTGACCGCAACAGTGCAGAGCAGTGCCGCGCACGGCTACACAGGAGCGTCACCGCACGGCTTACACAGGAGCGCCCGCAGTGTGTAGGCGCAGTGAGGCAGGCACAAAATCACACGCCCTGCTCAGTGCAAACTTAACTCTGTTCGCATCATGCGGAGGATAAAACATGCTCCCTGTATGTTTTTCTTTGCTTCATTTCATGCCGAGTATAATTGCAAAACGTGCTTCAAAGTTTGAGCACCAGAGTGCTTTGACCTGTCCGATGATCTGGGCAACTATGCAGCAACAACCTTCATCGCCGGACCGGGACGGAACGGGGCGGAACCTCTGCACCCCGGTGGTGCCCCCCCCCCCTTACCGCGAGGCCGAGATCTCTCCGTCCAGCGGAGCCAGCATGCCTGGCCGAGAGCACATGCCTGCAGGTCACGTCGGCCCAGCCAGGACACCGAGCCGAGACATCTCTCCGTCCAGTGGCGCTGCCGGCCGGGCTGCTGCAGCCTGCCAGCCAGCCGGTGGTGTAAACACACGTCGAGCTGTCCAGCTGCAGCTGACAGCTGCACGTGCCCGAGCCGGGCAGCACGCGGCCGCACGTGGCAACACGCGACGACACGTGCCGGTACGTGATTAAAGGCGACTCGGACTGCAGCCGCGGCCTTCAAATCACGAATAGTCATCGATCTTAGCATCGAGTCGGCGACTTCAACCCTTTGAAATTGACAAATATAAATAGGGATAAATTAACAATAATAAAGTCTCATTCATTGAGGACCTGAGACGAATCGAAGCGCGGAGAAGAAGAGCCGTGGCCCTTTGGCCTCGGTCAAGGAACACACAGACCATGCGTGGCAAAAATATGAAACGGATCTTTTGTTCTTTTTTTCCACGTTTTCACCGGAAAAAACATTAGGCAAAAAAACGATCGTCTCGGCGGCACGAACGGCTCGGGAAGTCCCGCCAGGAGTTGCCTCCCCAACAAAGGCGGCCCGGCCCGTGGGGGAGCGGCTAGAGGACGTGCACAGCTTCCAGCCGACCAGACAGCGGTCCGGCGGCCGCACGTTCCCATGGCTACCATCACCGAGGGTGTGTCACGCCCGCTAGAATGCGGTGGTTAATAATAGAATGGGGCTCGACCCTTGAAGTGCACAACGAGGGGTGGCTCGGTACGCTCAGGGCGGGGGCGGCGGCGGCGGCGGCGGCGGCGGCGGCGGCGGCGGCGGCGGCGGCGGAGGAGGAGGAGGCGGCGGAGGAGGCGGAGCGGCCGGCAGCAGCCCGAGAGAAGACAGAGTGTGAGCCTGTCGTTGGTGCCGCCGCCGCTTCCTCAGTCACCGACACTGACGACGATCGCTGGCTATAGATCTCACACAGTTTCCGGTCTCGCCATGCTACCTCTGTGCCACTGAATTTCGGTGTTCACCAGTGTCCGGAAGCCAGACCTGCCCGTTCAGAGCTGTCTCTCCCGCAGTCTCCTCCTGAGATGTCTCCCCTGAGATGTCTCCCCTGAGATGTCTCCCCTGTGTGTAGACCATTCTGGCCTCCCGCAGCTCGAATGACCTTCTGTCGCTCAAGTTGGCTGTCGTGGAAAAGTACGCGTCACGTATCCGAACATTGCCCTTCTAACTTGGCAGTGACCGAGATGGGTGTGTCTTCTGACAATCCTTCCCGCCAGCATTCTTTTGACAGGTCGGTGGGTCATAACTACCCCCCCCCCTCTAGGCCTCTGACGTCACAGCAGCCATGCTCGTCAGTCGGCGCGGTCTGCCAGGAGCATCATCCACCTGACCCCGACACCCCTTTCTCCTCTGGTCTGACCGTGGCCGTGCGGCGCTCATTACAGAAGCTATTTGGCAGCCCGGGCTGGTCCGGCTAGGGTCAGTGAGGGTGGGGGGCTGGGTGGATCAGAGGGGGGGGGGTAGCACGCCCTCGGCCGTGACCTTCGGTGCAGGCGGGCGTTCCGCTGCCAGTTGGCCGGGCCTGCACGACGCACCACAACAACACCTGGCTGTGACACCGATCAAACGACGACCGAGCGACCGAGCGACCGAGCGACGATGGATCGTCAACAGGGCAGAGCCTGTGCGGGACAAGTAACACTGAACAGGCATCCCACTGGTCCGCACTCGACACACAACAGCAAGGGTCACGTTACGTTCACCACAAAACGCAGCTCAAACTTGAACAACTTAAACTTGACCATCTCTTGACTCGAAACTGGACTAACAGCCTCGCGGTTCGAGTCCTTCACCGCGACCAGGTAAGTCGCTCAGATTAGCGTGCCGTCATGTAACGGTACGACACCTGACCCTCCATCAGATCCATCCCCAATCTCTCCATCAGATCCATCCCCCACCTGAACGAGGCGAGCGTACTTCCGCCTCAACCCGCTTTCCACGGTCCTCCCTCATGCGAGTCAAGCGCCGGTATCGAGGGCTCGAAGCGGGCGAGGAGCGGGCGAGGAGGCTAATCAGAGGAGGCGGATGGCAGTGGTTCAGGCGGATGGCAGTGGTTCAGGCGGATGGCGGTGGTTCAGGCGGATGGCAGTGGTTCAGGCGGATGGCAGTGGTTGGCGGGCGGTGGTTGGCGGGCGGTGGCGTCGGACGATGGCGGTGGCGGATGTGCCGTTGCGTGTCAGCGCGGTCGCGCCATTACGCCTGTGATGAGCCGTTTCGCAACACCCCTCACAAACAAAAAGTTGGCAAATGACTCTGATCATATCGCGCCGTAAAAATCGATACGCTGGCCGGCGTGTCGGCGGCGCGGCGTACAACTTTTGACGCGAGGTCAGCGGCACAGCACGACCCGCGGGGAGGCGGCGGCAGGCAGGCGGCAGGCCAGCTGATCGCTCGGCACGCGCCTGGCGCTCCGCTGCCGCGTCGCTGCGCAGTACGGAGAGAGAGAGAGCAACGGCCGCCGGTCAGCAACGGCAACGGCCAGCGGCGGTCACAGGCAGCGGCCGGTTCAAACCGGCCCGGCCACGCCCGCCAGCCCGGCCGACGTCTCAGCCTCGGACCGACACGGCCCAGCCGGCGAGCATGCCACCGACACACGGTAACAGCCGAGAGACAGGTGTCGGACAGCGATGTGTCGGACAGCTGAGCGATCACGCGCCACCGCACAGTGGCCACTGTCACGATTTAGCCTGAATTAATTCAAAATATGTCATGTTATGCGACTCATTTCACTTGATTATGTGCGCTTTCAAGTAAGACAACTGACCTGAAGTTAACTCTTGTCTGATTTTGTGCGTGCAGTTGAAAATAATGCTGATGTATGCTCTGCAGTGCCGAGCGGTCAGTGGAGAGACGACACCCGTCACCAGCCGGAGGAGGCGCGGGGCCGTCCAGGCTGCAGGGAACCGGTCATTGTCTGGAGTTGCCCCGAACGCGCTGGTCCAGTGTACTGAGCGACCGCGAACACCCGTCCACAGCCGGAGGAGCGCCCTTCCTGCCACTCGGGACCGGTGTGTCTGGTGTGCACGAGGCGTCTCGAGTGCGAGAGACCGAGACACCGGTACACGCAGCCGGAGAAGAAGGCGCGGCGTCTGCCACTCGGACCGATTTTGGGGGTGCCGTAGCGGTCGCAGTGTAGGAGCATCGCGACCACCCGTCACCAGCCGGAGGAGGGCGCGGGCTCCACTCGGGACCGTTGGTGGCCTCTGTGAGCGGAGTTCAGCCTCTGGCGATGAGGACGACACCTCGCCCTCAGCCAGCGGTGGAGGAGGCGGGGTCAGCGCAGGCGTCGGCGGCCTATATAACAGAGTAACACAACCCGGTGTCTCGCACCGCGAGAGGCATCCGACAGGTGGGCGTCGTCGGCTCTAAGCGGTGGGGTCTCAAAGGTGTGATGGCTGGCGTCAACGAAGCTGAATTTCCAACAGAGCAGAGCTGCGACTTTGCTCTGTTCACACAGACAGCTCCACAGAGACAGGTTTCAGAACACGAGCTCCCGTGTCTGCTGCCCTGTTTTCTATCGACGGAAGTCGTTTAGGCGCGATGCCGGCGTACGCTCACTTTGGGGCCTTTTATTACGAAGGTGCGTTCAGTCATATAGTGAAAGTCACTCCGTCGGAGCGCCCAGCGTACCTTGAGCTGCGTCTAGTTGCCCGTGTCCTCCACGCATGAGTGTCTTGCAGAGCAACTTGGCCAGGATCCCGAAGATGGGTTATCCTGGATCCCAGTGGACCCTCGCATAAAATATATCAGGATCTGAGATCTTTGTGGATCCCTTGGCTTATTGTGTACCTGGATCTAGTGTCTCATGTGGATCCCGGGACACAAGACACATAGATCCAGATCTCAGCTGGATCCCGGATCCAGGCGCATGTCTGCTTCAGAGTGACTCGCCTCCGGAAGAAGCGACAGTGGCATTTATCTCGCCACATAAACTACTGGAGCCACCATCCTGCCGTGCCCTGGTCGACGCATCCTGCGCACTATTTGTCACCAGTCAGCGGAGACAAACACGGCGCGGCGGTTTCCGTCGCCGCCGGCCTTTGTGCACAGATATCTGGCGAAGCGGCGCAGGCGGCACCGGATGCGCCGTAATGGCCGCGTCTCTCGGCGTCGAGCCACAGGAAGTCGGCCGCTAATAAATTCGTCGGTGCAGCCCCGTCCGGCCAGCGGGGCACCTGCCGCGGTCACCGTCCCAGCGACGCCGCATACCTTTGTCCTGACAGCGGCACGGTGACTACTAAGCAGGCGCACAGGATATGTACCGCAACGCCAACGACGGCTTCCGCCACACGCATTCCGGGCTGAAGCCGATCCGCTCGGTGTGTGGTGCCACCTGCGCCACTAGAGCAGCCAACGCGACGCCCGACACACACACACACAGACCGGGAGTCGACCAGGCCAAACGACTAAGCCAAGCGAGCCTCCAAGCGTGCAAACGAGCGTCGCGAGCCACCTGCCATCGCCTCCTGACCGGACGGAGAAGCCACTGGTCGTCGGTTGGTTACCCGTCGGTTACCGGTGTCTTCGGGACGCTTTGTTACCGGTTGATTGCCCCAATTTTAGTGTCTACATAGACTGACGCGCTATACGTTACCGGTGCAGTGGGTGCGTGCTGTGATGCTGTTACCGGATAGTCGTGTAGGTTTCTTATTGTCTCTGTGACGCTGTTACCTGTGCGTCTCATGGTTGACGTACGTTACGGTGTCGCTGTGACGCGGTGTTGTGAGGTTATCCTCGTGTCCTGATTGACGCATGGTTTGACCGAGCATGTCTTCTCTGTTGACGTTTGTTTACCTCGCTTGTGCTCTGGTTTGATCGCTGTTTAGCCCTCGGCTGAGTCTCTGTGACGCTGGGTTACTCAAGGTAGAAAACATGAGGTCTCTGGACGCTGTTACCGGTGTCTCTGGTGAACCGCTGTTACCCGTGTCTCTGGACGCTGTAACCATGTGTCATCTTCGTGGAACGCTGTACCGGAGCGCTGTGCTTCGTAGTGACCGCTGGTATAATACTCCAGGAAGTCCTGTCTCTGATGGGAACACATAATATGCGGTTATTCTGGTGTCTCATGTAACACTGCTCTACCCGCGGTGTATCTCTGTGACGCTGATATAACCGGTGTCTATGCTGTGAACGTGCTGTTACCAGAGGTGATAAGAAGTCTTGTGATCGTGTGGTTTTCCCCGGCGATGATCTTGTCTCTGTGAAGCTGTTTACCGTGTCTCTGTTGACGCTGTTACCGGTACATGTCTTCTGTGACACTGTTACCGGTATCGTTATGTGTGCTCTTATGTGGTACAGACGTCTGGTGTACCAGTTGGTGCGTCAACGTGCCGTGTCAGGCCGTTGTCTCTTGCCGTGACGCTGTTACCTCCGGTAGATTATGTCTGTTAGGACGGCTGTTACCTCAGCGTGCGAAGTCATCTTGGTGAACCGCTGATTAGCCGAGTTGTCTCTGCGTGGCACTTCGTAAACTCGGGCGGTGCCATCACGCGCTTTACTTACCCGCACCCGTCCCAGTAATCTACCGGCGTTCATTTCCGCGGCAGCCAGACGACGGGCGCGCTGCTCGCTAGTGCGCCGAGCCGGCGCCGGCCCAACACAATTTCGCGCGGCGTCCCCATCTTAATTAGATGTTCCGCGGTGCGCAGACTCTCCGCTCGGCCAGGTAAAAACAGCGGCTCCTATGCGGCCGCCGCCGACTGTCGGCGTTACGGCTGCAGGTGGCTGACATGAGCCGAGGCTGCCTGCTGATCAGCCGAGGCTGCCTACTGGTCACGTGCTCTGCACCTGCCACTGAGTGCGCGGTCACGTGATGACCGGTGGGTGATTATCTGCCTGCTTCGAGGTAGAACATCATAACAACACCGATACGTGATTTGGTGAGGAATAGGAGCAGCTGCTGGTAATCTCTGGTGGTACTGATATTACGGGAGCTCTGGTGCTCAATAAAGCGGGTTCAAATCGGTTTCCATTACTGGCAATGGAGGGAATCCGCCCATACTACCACCAGCCACGATAGAATAAGCCTAGCTCACAGACATGGGAGGCCCAGTCCAACACATCGTAAGCCCCAGAGGAGTAGGATAGCTGCCGCCTGATACCGACTGGCCACCAGCACCCGTCGACCGTCGACGTCTCGGACATGACGGGCGCAACTTGTCCCGAACGCAGCCCGTGTCAGGTGATTGTTGTCAGGTCGGGAGGACAGGGAGCCCTCGGCCCCAGTGTGACGCGGCGGCAGTGGGCGGGGGCGGCAGTGGGCGGGGGCGGCAGTGGGCAGGGGCGGCAGTGGGCGGGGGCGGCAGTGGGCGGGGCGGCGGCGGCGTTAGTGGGCGGCATACTTGACACGCTCTGACGCTCCAATACCGACACACACGCTCACAAACAGAGAGGGCGGAGCGAACGCCAACCTGGCCGACCACCGAGCCCAACCCAGTCACGTAGGCTATGAACAGCCGTCACGAAACGGCACTTCAGTTCACGGCTGGGTATAGTTGGTGATGAAATCGGACGATAGAACTATACAATGTGCGCCGTCATACGAATATTGCAAAAGCAGACTTCGTGCTAATAGGTATTCATCCTAGTATAGGCCTTTGAGAAATATCATAAAGATACAATGTATAATTGCTGCTATGGCCGCTCAGGTGTTAACGAGGAAACCAGGGAAGCACTGCTCCTCAAGATCACCCTGACCATAGATGAAAGGCAGTATCACGAGATACGTCCATTTTAAATGATAGCTGAGGCTGACATATTTTTGGGATAGCTGATGTATTTTATTTCCCTAGTCAAGTGTGCGACACAAATCGCTAACACTGATCAACCCGAGTGAAAATTATGATTCATCAGTTGTCATCGAACAAACAGGCATTACGTTACAAGGTATCACCCACGACTGTTCATGGTACTTCGACATTCATCCCCCGAAGCGGATTTATTTCCTGACCGAGGTGCCCAGTGAAGCAGCACGTCACACTGACATGTGACCACGTCAAAATCACGCTCCATTTCCGAGAGCCCCGCTACTGTAATTAGATACACCGGACGGACTCGCTTTTACGACCGCCTAATTAAATCAACGAGAAACATTTTTGAAAACTGGAATAATCGTCCTCGCAAAGTGGTCGTCAGCCGAATCGTTTACTAACCAACTTCCTGCCGCCCACTCAGGGAGTCAGGTATGCCGTGTCGACCGATTAATCACNTTGGCGGCGCTGCGCGCCGCCGTTTTTCCGGTACTCCTGAAAAACCTGAGGGGGGGCGGAAATCAACCCCCTGCAGTGCGCGGGTTAACATGAATACTAGTCTCATTCATTGTCACCATGAGCTGACTAAAAAGATCGATCTTTGCCAGTTTCTTTTGGAAAATGATGGTCGCATGTTGTTAAAGGGTGGTGGCAGGTAAGCTGCAGGTCATTGCAATTTGTCGTGATGGACATGTAAAATTAGAACCTTCCTAGAGTTAACCCGCGCGGCGTAGGGGTCTCTCGCCGAACGCGCGGCGTAGGGGGGGGGGGTTAAATATTACCCCCCCCTCTTATCTTCCGAACCAATAACCGCAGCGAGACGCGCAAGGCGCGCGATTCAGAAAGCTCTCAATAAACGAATCGAATGCATACCCGAAATTTTTCAAGTGTAGGTCAAATGTAAGGGTACACGTTTCAGGTCACATGGAAAGTTCGAGTTAATTGAGTTAATGGTTCATTACTTTTCAATTAAAATCCTTTGATTAAGATCTGTCAATAGCAAAACATAAAGCTCTCAAAGGTTGATACATCTATTTGCTTAAGTTAAAAAGCTGAAATGGCACTGCAATGTCCAAGGTCAAGGTCAGGTCACCAAAGGTCACTGTCACGAAGAGGTCAAATCAAGCCCTTGTGACACATGTTTTAGGGGTCATTTTGCACGTAAGAATCGATAGAAACAGTCATTTTTACAAACTTGACCCCGTCAAAGGTCAAGATCAGGTCATCTAAGGTCAAAACTGAAAACTGACTAATATGAATAAAACAATGCATGTTTTCTGGTTAGTTTTGTCTCATTAAAACACAAAAATGACATTTATATATCTGTTCACGGTACCAAAAATAAAAAAAACGTTATTGTTGCAAAATTGATGTCATACCCTACTTATGCTTGGGAGCAATCAGTCACTGAAAAAACGAAGCTATTTACGTTGAAATTCGGTCTGGTTACTCATGTACAATGGTTCTCATAATATATAGTCCGTTTTTTTAGATACCTTTGAAATTTTCAATTTTTGGGAAAACTTTCTGATAAAAATCGTTTTTTGGAGTTTTGGGGGGTCAAAAACCCAAATTTGGAAATCGAAATTGCCATCTTGTAGAGAATTAAATTTCCTTTCTTATACAGTTTTGAATCGTTTGCGATTTGCTTTACAGCTATTGTTTTCTACGATGAATCAAACATTTATTTTCGTTATTCAACCAAAAATGGCATGAACATGACGTCATCAAAACGTTCATTATCTCCCAAAGTTTTCTCAACTTTTTTCGATGATTTTTTTTAAGGTAGACGTCAATTGATGCTGAATAAGGTACTGAAACTTTGGACCGTTCGTTATCTTGTTACCGTTTTCAAGTTATTGCGGAAATACGTGAGGGGGGGGGGGTAATATTTACCCCCCCCTACGCCGCGCGGGTTAAAGAGGAGCAAAATCTGCATCCTTTGCTTACACACTTTCCTCAGCTGCTAATTAACAACGAATGACTATTTCATTTGGCTGCACTGGTCTGAACGGATCGGGAACCGGTATAGCCGCCCAACATTTACACAAACCATCATGCCACAATACCCACCGTGTCATTTAGGTGGTATGAGGCGAGTCACGTGTCGTGTGAATTTGTTTTCTACCGTATTCTCCCCCTTTGCTCATCGCACCGGCCGTGCGTCGCCCGCCGGACAGGCTGTCCGCGTCACCAAGCTGACCCTCCTACCGGGGTGACCCATCCCTTCCCCATCCAGGGCCCGCCTAAACCTTCCGAGTGAGACGGTACTGCCACCTGCCGAGCTGTGCGATACATTCAAGACAGACTGTACAGCGGTGTGGGCCAGGCGCACATGAGGCTGGCGCGTGCGGCGTCACATCCGCCGGCCACCGTACCAGGGTACTTGTAGATAACGTTACCGATTGAGTCACGCGACCAAAATGAGCATCAAAAGAAGGGGTTCTAAACCAAACGAGAACACTCAAGACAAGTAGCACACCCGTTGCACACTTTATGTCAGTCACTGAAATTAAATACATTATGTGATAAATTCATTGATTTGGTCTTAGAAAATCAGTTGAAATTTTAAAATGTGTTGTACTCAGATCAAATAAAGAAGACATCAAACAGCATGTCGTAAGACAAAATGATATATTGCATTATTGAAATGTTGTGTATCGATGACTGAGTATTCTTCTTTGAATGGGGCACCACGCACAGGGTCCTAGGATTGCTTTGAAGCCAGAGTGCGGAGTGGAAAATTTATCCTACAAATAGCTATAGAGAGTGGAAAATTCTACCTTAAAATCACCGTAGAGACTGACAAAATTAGCCTTCTAAAGACGCTATTATGCATTCGGCCTTTCAAAACTCATCCATCAGAATCAGCTGTTACATATAGCAATAGTTTCTCAATTTACTTTTTCATTCACATGTCGATATAAGCATTATTAATCTCAGTGTTAGGGTTATATTTATCTAATACATTTCGATTTAGGAAGTGGAAAATTAACAGTAAAACTTAAGAAAAAGAGTGGAAAAATATTGCGCACAAGATGTTGTTTTCCACCCAAATTTTGCAATCCTAGGGCACTGACCACGCATGGAAGCTATCATCGTATACATGTATAACCGTGGATGAGAAATACCTATTTCTTATCCATGATATAACTAAGTATTTCTCATCCATGATATAACTATCATGCACGTAATAAATCAAATGCGTATACATGACACATGTATGGCAAAATTGCCCTACTTAATGAGGTTCTTAGGTACCGGAAGCTTCTTTCCCCTGTGCATGAAACAGAACAGACTACTGAGTACTGGTCGTTGAAGTACTGGTCGTATTGTCTATTTGCGCCAGTTTAGTCACAGCAGTAGAGTTGAGGCTTTCCGCTTTCCTTAAAGAAAGCTGCAAAAATAATATACGAGCATAATATATACATTTTTACGAGCATAATATAATATATATATAACGAGCATGATATATAACGAGCATAATATATACATTTTTAGGACTCAATGGATAGCTTAGCGTCTTAGCGTAAAATGCTACGAATTTGGAATCCCATAGTGAAAATAATAGAAATATGCTAAGTTCCGCGACCCCCCAAAATCGTCGTAGTTGTTCTAGTTGTTAACATAAAAGAAGAAACCATTATAAACATCCCGATTCGAAATTACGTCACGTGATGTCGCACACCTGCACCGTACCACACGACCCCGGTCGGCTTGAGTCGGCGGCCGACCCTGGCGTACCCACGCCCGGCGCTGGGTCATCAGCTGGGTGACAGACGGCACAGCCCGGCCGCCGTTCCGCCGCATCTGCTGCCGTCATCTCACTCAGCGGCCGACCCAGGCGTGCTGACAGTCAGCGAGTGGCGGCCGGCCGCTGTCCGCTGCTGGTTCAGTGACCGGTCGTCTGCCATCTGCGTACCAGCCAGCCGGCCGGCCGGCCGGCCGCTGGCTGTGGCGTCATTCAGCCGGCTTGGCTGTGGCGTCATTCAGCCGGCCAGCTGGCTGTGACGTCATTCAGCCGGCCGCTGGCTGTGACGTCATTCAGCCGGCCGCTGGCTGTGACGTCATTCAGCCGGCCAGCTGGCTGTGGCGTCATTCAGCCGGCCGCTGGCTGTGGCGTCATTCAGCCGGCCGGCTATTGATCCGTCACCGGCCGGCCTCAAGCCACGGCCGCCCGCCCGACCGGCGACCAGAGTCGGAGCCGGTAAACAACGCGCCGAATTGGCACGTCGGCCGGCCACGAAAGTGTGACGCCGCTGCCTGGCGCTCGCCCCCCTCCGCCGCCGCCGAGTGCGTAGATTACCCGCCGGCGGGGGTGGTGGGTCACGTGCGCAGTTGCTGACAGTGAATGTAGGTCGGACCAGGGTAACTAGACGGTCAGACAGTCGAGCTTTGGCGGCCAGGACTGCCTGCCGGCGAGGTGGCGTGCACACAGGGGCGTCGCTACCAGGGGGTCCGGGTGCCCCGGACCCCCCCCCACACTTATGAGCGGGCGCCGAAGGCGTCCCCTCAAAAGTGCCTTCTGTTTGGCTTTTGATGAGGGTGCCACCACCCATAAAAAATGAAAAAGACACTATAAAGTTACTCTTCCAGTTCTGTATGTGTGCGCCCCATAAACCGATGGCGTTACCCAGTATACGTCATTCAGGGCATGACTTGGTCATTTGTTACCCGAAGGCCCCATGCAAAGGCTAGCGCCCTTCCGATCAGTGACGGCGCCCTCCGGTCAGAGTAAGGACTCTCCCCGGCAGTTGCCGGCGCCCCTGTCATAGACGGGCGCCTCCGGCCGTGACAGCCCCCTCCGGCCAGTACGGCGCCCCTCCGGCCCAGTGAAGGGCCCCTTCGGCCAGTAAAGGCGCCCTCCGGCTGGTGGATGGCGCCTGCTGGTTTTAGTGACCACGCCCCTCCGGCGAGTTGACGGCGTCCCTCGACTAGTGACGGCCCACTCCGGCTAATGACTGCGCCCCTCTGGCTTCAGTGGGACGCCCTCCGGCTAGCGATTGCGTTTGGTGCCCCACAAAGTTTGAAGTCACGACGAAGACGTGTGGAAAGAGAGCTTTGGCGACGATTTTTCGCCAATATTGGTGCACCCCTGTTGATTCGGGTGGCGACCTTCAGGCAATACTTGGCCCTTTGTTAATTTGGGTCTTCCCACGCCACTGGTCCAAGCCATCATAAAGTGTGCCCCTCTTCCAAAATGTGGCGCCCCTTTGATTACAGTTACAATGGCGGCAAGATGCCTTCTGAGGGCGGCTAGATGTCTTCCGAGGGCGACATGGTGCATTCTAAGGGTGGCATAATACGCTCTAAAGGCGGAAGAATGCGTCCTCCCTGCCAGAGATCTTTATCCGGTCGCTGCTACTTTCCTGTTTGATAGATGGCAGCAGACATGGAGCCAATCTGCCGGATAACCAAACTGATTGGTTATCAAACCCAAAACTGTACACGTTGGCAAGTCATCCTTGCGCAAATGCAGGCGAAAGACGAAGTAGTTACTCTGATCAGGCTTACCGCACAGGACACAAAACCCTATAGCGACGCATGGCAATACCTGCTCTGCGGTTGCCGAAAAGGCCAGTATTGCTCCAATGTGGATCTCTGCTTCGAGTCAAGCCATGTCCTGATTGACTTGATCCCTCACTTGGAGGGGGGAGAGGACCGGAGATGTCTTCACGGATGACATGCTTCTCAGCTGACACCTGGGCAGGTTACGCTTGGGGACGACATTCGTTTTTAAACACGAGGACTCTCTTCGCTATTTTTATCGCGGGGATGCTTCTGGACTTTCAGTTGATATACCCATTCTGCATAAATTAGTTAGTCTGCGTTTAACGGGCGCGATATAGCCTTCGTTGTTGGCGCGCCCATAAAAAACAATCATCATCATCATCGAGGGAGGCAAGGTGTCTTATGATGGCGGCATGACATCTTTTGATGACGGCAAAATGTTTTCCAAGGGCGGCATAATGCGTTCCGAGGGCGGCTAAATGTTTTCCGAGGGCGGCAATCAGGGTCAGAAAAGTGATTCCACGATCTGAGTTTGCAGAACAATTTTTTTGCCAGCGGCGAAACAAATTTCATGCAGAGAACAAAAATAGCTGGAGAAGAATGACACAAATTAACAAACCTTGTTTATTTTTACACGGCTGCCATCACCATAGATGAGGGAAGACAACCTACGACGCCTATAGAGATGGCAGCCTGTAAAAGATAATAATTTATGTTTATTTGCTATCTATCTGCTGGCCAGTTTATTTATGCTTTGTTAGCCATTTGCACCCACAGACTAACAACAAAAACATTCATTACAGTCAAAGTTTTCACAACAAATTTCCCAAGTTCAGAATAACGGAGAAACAGACAACTTTTCTGACACTGGCGGCAATATGTCTTCTGAGGAGGGAGGTATGATGCTTTCCAAGGGCAGTATAATGCGCTCGGGGTACGGTTGAATGCCTTTTGATGGCGGCAAGATGTCTTCCGAGGGCGGCATGTTACCTTCAAAGGGCGCCAAGGGCGGCAAGACGTCTTCCGAGGGCGGCATAATGCGCTCTGAGGGTGGCTAAACGTTTTTCGAGAGCGGCAGGATGTCTACCAAGGGCAGCTGATGCCCTCCCAGCACTGGCGGCGTTCCCTATTCAAATTGTAGGGCCACTGCCCCACCAACTTCCCGCGTTGCCCCACAAATTTTTGTCAAATTTGAACTGTCCCTGGCGATAAAATTACAAATTTTCCTTTCAAACATGCAAAACAACCAGACAGTGCCTCATCAACTTATATTTCATTTAAGTTCCAATCATACTTCCGAGGGCGACGAGATGCCTTCCGAGGGCGGCATAATGCATTGTGACAGCGCAGTCGGCCCCCTGCATGCCTCGCGGGGGGGGGGGGGGGGCTGCGCAGTGTCAGAAAACTAGCCCGTTTCTCCGCTATTTTGAACTTGGAAATTTTGTTCCGTGAAAACTTTGACTGTAAATAATATTTTTGTTTTAGTCTGTGGATGCAAATGGCTGACGATCATAAAGAAATGGCAGGAGAAGATATACAACAAATATCATTACACTTACAGACTGCCATCTCCATAGGAGCGAGGTTGTCTCCCCTCCTATGGTGATGGCAGCGTGTAAAAATAACAATGTATGTTAATTTGTGTCTATCTTCTCCATCAATTTTTCATTCTGCTGCATGAAATTTGTTTCGCCGCTGGCCATAATTTTGTTCTGCAAACTTAGATCTTGGAACCACTTATCTGACCCTGCGGGGAGTGCAGGTGTCGCCCCTCGAGTCGTGAGTGCCGGTGGCACCTCTTAATGGATCGGAAATAAGGTCCCATTTGGACTGGAGATGACGACCCCAACAGCCGTGTCCTCCTCCCGAAATGTGTTTTCTGGTTGTGCACATGGACCGATCCCTTTATTATTCACCACTGTAGTCTGTACCTGCCATGAGCACCGAAGCGATGGGTACAAATTTCATGTCTGTACGATTTATTGTTTGCAAGTGTTGCGTGTTTTTGCTGTTTTTTTCTTTCCTCTCCTGATGAATTTTCTTTTAATTATTTTCTTTATTGTGAAATATGTTTACGGCAACATAGTTGCTAAAGCAGAGAACTGACATAAACCTCGTTGTTTTGTTTTACGTCGCGTAATTTTGAGTTCAGACCTCACAGGCAGTCATGAACATGTTCAATGTTAATTTGCAATGTGTAGTCCATGCACAAGCGTGCGGCTGTGCGGGTGTATGTTTTCTGGTTGTCAAAGCTGTATTTTTTACTGAAAACCAATACCAAATGAATTGTCCGCTGCGTAACGTCGATATTTATACCTATTCGATATTTTGTCTTGATTCGTCGATATCTATATTTATGGTTTCGTAAATATAGATATTTATGGTTTCATCGATAACTATATTCATGGTTCACCACCTCACCTCTTGTTATGTGAAGGAGGGACGAACAATTAAGCAAGTGAAATCAGGGGCGGATCCAGGGGACAAGGGGCCACGGCCCCCGAAAGGCCCTGCAAACATGTTTGTCCCCATCCACAAAAAATGGACGTTGGACGTACACACATACCTACGGCTACAGTTGCAGATGAACTGAGACGCGCTTCCCCCTCCCCCTCCTTTCAACAATCTTCTCGCTCTGATCGCTCTCGCCCCGCTTGACGTTATTGATAAATACGTCACTAGATTCCCCCCCCAAAAAAAACATGGACATTCGCCCGTGTTTTTGCTGCTGGATTTGCTGGATTTCGCCCCTGAGTGAAATCCAGCAAGTTCATGGGTTTGCGCCCCTCTAGACCGCGGCGCCCCCTTCTGGGTTTGGCGCCCCCTTGGCAGTGCCCCCCCCCCCACTTTGAGAGGGTAGTGACGCCTCTGTGTGCACACTGCACAGCTCGTTGTTAGGTGCGTAAACCCGGCGACTGGCTCCTGGCCATTTGAGGAGGTGCTATTGCAGCGGGGATTTTCGTGCACGCTGTGAAGACATGTGTAGTAGACGTACAGGTATCTCATTGGATATGTGGCCCAGACAGACAGACAGACAGACAGACAGTATATTGCAGGATATGTACTGCATGTATTGTATATATATTGCATGATTGATGATATGTAGGGGAGACCGGGGCACGTTCTGTCACTTTTTTGCTAATTGCCCCTGGCGGGCACACTTTTCAGAGGTTGGTGATTGATACTTTCCCAATACTGTTGCATACATCATATAGCTTCAAATGTCTTTAGGAGTTCAAGTGGTATCTCAGTTGTTTTCACACCAGCTTGTTGAATAATGTGGCGATGACTCATTTGCAGAACGCCCCATATACGGGGCACGGTTCTGTGCACCTATGGGGGCACATTTCTGTCATTGATGGGGCACCCTTCCTGTTATCAACGAACGGTCATTTGAGGTGTCCCTGCAGGGGGAGAGAGGGTTTCATTCATCGCCACCATCAATGTGTAGAAATGACGGCTATATACGATCCAAACTGCATTTTTGCGTTTTTCTGGGTTATCCATGCCACGAATCAGAGTCCCTGAGTAGCCTATGATTTTTTCATTTTGTGAAACTTTCTTCTTCATACATTAAAGACCCATGACATTAGAAGCTCAAAAACGCTTTTTGCATAAAAATCGGTCGAATGACATGCTACAATGACCTTTCAAAAACATTAATATTTTCGAATGTGTTGCCCCTATGGCCCCCATTTTTGAACAAAAAGCAATTTCGGGGTACAAAAAGAAAGATTTTGTCACGACAAATCGAATGGTGTTCTTCCCATCGCAATTGGACTAAAGCGGTTCCCGAGATCTCCTGGGGGCAGAATCTGCCCCTGCAGGTTAACGAGTAATTCTGGCCGTCGTGAACTGCATCGGCACCACCCGATTCGTTTTACGCTTGTAGTGGTGTACCATATCGGTAAACAACAGGCAGTCATTTTTATGGTCGTTTATAAGCGCTACGACTAGGAATCATGAACAGATTCAGTGACAGCACCTGCCCCAGATTGGGTGATAGAACCTACCCCACTCGACACAGTTTACACTTCTTCGTTTTGTACTGAAAACTTGGGAGAATGGGGCAGAATAACGCTCAGCACAATGTTCTCGACATTCCTATAGGCCCATGACAGCATTCAAAGTCACTATACAATAATATGAATTATGAATGGCCACAAACCAAAATTTAGTTTACTTATAAAAAGTTTGGATTTCTGTTGAAAAACAAACTTTTCCAAATTGGACTAATCTGGTCGCTCCTGTTACAGCTGAATCGGTTCTAAGCGTAGTGACGTCACCACAGCTAGTCACGTGACATGGGGGTGCGCCTGCCATCGACAGGTTTTCTGTAAACGACTCGGCTATTTGAACTTATTTAAGCATATTCCTCATTGTCTGGGGTGTAATTTGGGCCCTGGACAATGCAAGGAAATATCAAATGAGCAATGTAAGAGGTTGAAGCAGCGTAGGTCATGTACATTTCTCCAATCGTATTTGGCATTTTGAAAAAAAAAAATCATGCAGTGCGCCCGGAGTCCTAAAACTCCGCACAACTCGACAGTTTTCCAAATCGTTCTGTCGCACCACAGCGCACTGCGCCTTCAGTCGGCTGGGACTAGTGAGCTTCAGAAAAGCGCCGCCAGGGCGATTGCTGCTTCTGCGTTCAAAACTCCGCCGAACAGTTTTCTATCTACCGTGAGCGTGCAGTTTGATTTGGCAGCATTATATCAATTATGGCGAACTTGATAAGCGTGTTCGACGGTTTTGTTTATGCTTTCGATGTTGTCTTCTTAAAGCGCATGTAGTGGCCCACGTTTTATTGTTGTGTCAAAAGAGAGCGCAGTACCTTGCACTTACTTCCCGTGTCGAAAAGAGCGGCAATGGTCAAAACAACTCCGCTGTAAGAGAAAACGCAGTGTGCTTCCAAGTGCAGCGTTGGGTCGTCCTAAGAGGCACATGATGGGATAATTGGCGGCCGATTTTTGACTAGGTGAATTAAAGAACGAAAAAAACATTTTGACGAATGTACACGGTTATGTGATAAAATATGATATCCGCCGTGATCGCTACACCTTTGGGATCGTTTAAAGAGTATTCAACACTAAGATAGCCGGGTTTTTAACCAAAAATCGGAAATTATCACAAATTGAGTTCAACATCGGCAAGGTATATGCATCAATTGGTCTGAAGCGCCGAATGGGTGTTTCATAATTTCAAGTGCAAATACATTATTTTGTATTGTTTTAAAACGAACGTCAGCGAGTTATAAAACGGGTGTGCACTTAATATCTGGCAAATTTCAATAATCCCAACTTCTGTATATTTAAACATATCCGACCAAATTTAGCTGCACATAGTCACATTCCATCAACTAACTGGCAGCCACTAGTGGATGGGCGGCTGCTGGGCCCGTGACGGTCTGAGCCCTCACAAGCTCTCCCACCCTGCGAATCACCCTTGCGCGAGCACCGTCCTGGGTCCATTTCGCGAGCACCCGGCGGATCCGTTTTGTTCAGATAATGGATCGCTTCGGGATTCCCATCCCTCCGTTGTACAACCTCCTGCCTTCATGCAGCCACAAGAGATCCTCAATTGGCCTCCAGTTGGGGGGACATTGTGGGGATATTTTTCCGCCGAGGGACATATGGCAACGTGCGCACGCTCGAGGAGATACAGTGGTTTTACGCGCGTAGTGAGGCAGCTTTGCGAGATCTGGCCAGAACAACATATCCGCAAGTGGGGGGGGGGTAATGGTGTGTCAGATATGGGAAGAGCACACTTCTCAGGCATTGGACCTTCCCGTACAACGTCCATTGACATTGGGTCCAACTCGGCAGCGATGACGGGCTTGGAGACCACGCGGAGAATGGCGGCGCCACACATCACCAGAAGTTTCCGCGGGAACTTGCCGCAGCACGGGTCGATTTTTTACACTCTTGACCTGAGAACATCTCCTCAACGGTCCAGCACATAGAAAACCCTGGTTACAGGATATTTCAGAAGCCGTCGTAGGGTAAATAACATTTCATCGGACCATAACACGCCACATTACGCACTGAGCAAGATTTTGAGCGTGGCCCTCGCCAGTCTGCGTATCCGTTTTTCTGCTTCTTATAGCTGCTCCGGAGTGGCTTTGTTGGGGCCTTGTCCCTCTTCCGGTATCCAATGCCTTCCTCTTTGATAATTTTCCTCGCGGTGCTAGGGGATATCCAAACGCCTGCCAGAAGACGGAGGGACAATGCCCACCGGTTACGGGGAGCGGCGTGAACGAGGGCGTGCCTTCTGTTGACGGGTACAATCTGAAACTAACAGATCGAGCGATGTTTCCCGAATGCTTTCTGTGCTACACATTCTCTTCTCTCAAGGTTTCTCATGATGGCTTACATGGTTGCCTCGCTACAAATCAATTCATCTTACGGCAAATGGGCGACAACTTTGCAATTACTCTGAAAAATTGGGTGAATTCTGCACAAATTGCCGCACTCATAACTTTCGCGCAGACTGTCTTGGTTAAGGCCCATGATAAGTGAAAAGTTTGCGATACACCACAATTTTGCCATACACGTGCTATACATATAGTCCATCACCAAGCGTTTTTGTATCGGAAGCTTTTCATTAACGGAGTTATGTAGTTTAAACCTTTGGTCCAGATATTAAGTGCACACCCGCCGTTTATGGTCAGTAGATCACATGACAAGAGCTTTAAAACGCACCCAGCCCGGATGAGGTCCCGTTCAGTACTAATGAAAATACAAGCTTGAGAGAATTAAAAATACTAGTCGACCATTAAGACCAAAAATGCGCCAGTCGACGTGAAAGCGGCAATAATAAAGTGGCTGAAGTTTGTAATGAAGCCAATTTCGTAGCAACTTAAAACGGTGTCTCAATATTTCACCTCGCTCTTAAAGAAGGATTCCAAGTTGTTCATAAGCGCTCAGAATGTGACGCTCTTTCTTTTTGGGAAAATGAGCCGTCATTTATCAGTTGTCCAGCGTTTACTTCGCTAGTTTTAATATCTTATATTCAGAAATTTTTATACAATGTGTACTTCGGCGTCATTTTTAGTGTGGCATTTTTGACTACTCGTGCACATTAACTGGCGCCCAGAGTCCTATTTGAGCGCACCATGTCGTATGCAAATGTCGCTTGCCGTAAAAAAAGTATTCCCCAGGGCATGTTGATTGCCTTTGATCAGTACCTAGGGCCACAAGCATAAAGCCAAAGGGTAACATATGTTACGAAACACAATAACTGGCGGTGGATAGTTCAAGAAGAAACCGCTGACATGAAATGTGCCCGTGAACAGAACGTGCCACACCGTTTCTCCCCTACAACGCAGTGTCCCATGAATTCCATTTGGGCTTGGGTGTCAGAGTGGAAAATTCGAAGCCCTAAAAGACCGATAGGAGAGTGAAGGATGTAGAAAATGGTACATAATTGTTACTGTTTTGAATATGAAAAGAGCTGGGTTTTAATTGAAATACATGTATTTTTAGTAATATTTATTTATAGGCATCAAAATATTACGATTCTAATTGGGAGTGGTAAAATTCATTCCTAAAATGGAGAATGAGAGTGGAAAATTATTCACAGTTGGGTGTCATCTCTCACCCAAATCGACACATTTTGGGATACTGTATGTACATTATCGGCATGATATGTAGATCATGTACTCAACATGAACCTGTCCAGGTTCATGTTGAGTACATTTCCACACTATTCATTCACCTTATTACCATCATTTGCTTTATAAACAATTCATTCAACAATTCATTTCGCTCATTCATTCAACATTTCATTGTCAACAAATAAATAACAATGTTTTGGCTTCATTTATCTATGTTGATGTGCTTCCTGTTATAGCTGCATCCCTAATTATTTGACCTCTCATTTTCCGCATTCTCTCGACCGATAGGGATAACGAGGAAGGAGGACATGGATTGACACGAAAATCAGGACCACATAGCAGTATGGGGGCTCGTGAAAATTTGCATGCTGTAATGCTAATGAAAGTTTTGCCGACTTGTAAATTATGGCCGACCGAAATTGGGTTGACTATTATCACTGATAACGCGTTTTAAATAAAGGCTGTTATCTTAAACTTGATGTTTATAATAAATGAATAATTTCTTGATAGGCTATTGGGTCAGAATTGATTGCGCTTTGGGTCACCTATTACTTTCTTAGCGTCTCACACTCTCCGATTGTTGACGGTATGATGGAATCGGTGCAATCGTAAAGGTTTCTAAATAGTCAGTGTTTATATCATAGGTGTATTTTAAGCAGCCAATAGTAACATGAAACCATTGATTTTACAATGGGATTATGAAAACGGTACACTCTTAAATTACGGTTGTTTGATCTTTTTCGTCCTAGGTTCGAGCGTAACATTAATCGTGAAGACGAAATAAACCCACATAATTTGCGATTTTAATATAGTCGATTAATTTTGCACTCTCACGCCTTTTTCGAGTTACACTGCCATATCGCTGCCGTTAATTTCCTCTAACACGCTGGTGTTTGTCGCAATGGCTGATCAGGACACCTGGTTGCCGAAATATTTGATCTATGGGATGCGAAAGCAAATAACTATGTTTCTCGATTTCTCGATGTTATAATTCCATGTTCGGCCCGTCTAAACTGCTTGTGACCGTGATTTCGTTGTCAAATCCACGCGCTCTACTGTTATCTATGTCTCGACAAAAGTTTCCCTATCATTGACATATGAAGTCTCAGTAACAGTTGTGTCTTGCTCTAGTTTAAAAAGGAGTGCATTAGCCATTATAACTTTCGTATCTTGCTTATAGGGTCTAGCCGGGAAGGGATAGTGTTCTCCGATTTTGCTGTAGTAGGTGCAGTGCAGGAGTAAATGTTCAAGGTCTTCATCTTCTAGTTTGCCACCATGCTGGGCATGTTGTTTCTTGTCCTCGGTGTATTTTGTGGCCTAGATCAAGTGTGTCTGTCCTGGCTCTGAACATCAATTTGGCTTCATCACTGTTGTCAAAACAGCTTTCTTGTTTTATTTCAGTTTTGTACCTTCTGTATAATCTGAGGGTGGATTTGCTGTCAGCTGCTTCTCTACAGACTTAGGTATTCCAGTCATTCACTGCCTTTTTATCATCAGTGAACTTCATTTATTTTAGCTTGCGTATTTAAATTTGTCAGGTTCATGTATTCTTTCAACTGTCTCATCCATTTTGTGTCTTCATTCTGAAGTTGTTGGGAGAAAATGTGTTGGATCAGTTCGTTTGTATTTTCTTTCAGACAATGTTAAGCATACATTAGTTTGTTTTTCATGTCCCACGCCACACTTGTAGATGATCCGATTTCAACTATTAAACTTTCAGTTGCTCTTGTGGGTGGGGCTTTTAATATGCCTCTGTATCAGTGGCGGATCCAGAGGGGGGGCCATGCCCCCCACCGAGAGAGGCTTGAGGGGCACTCCTGGCCGCCTGAGGGGGCCACTCTGGCCGCCTGAGGGGGCACTCTTGACGGCCGTGAGGGGGGCACTCTCTGGTCGCCTAGGGATACTCTTGTTCGCCTGAGAGGGCACTCATAGCCGCGCCTGAAGGGGACTCTTGTCGCCTGGAGGGGGCACTCCTAGCCCGCCTCAGGGGGCACTTACCGCCTCAGGGGGCACTCTGGCGGCTGAAGGGGGCACTCTGTCTGACCTGGAGGGGTCTTTACATTTTGGGCAAAAAAAAAATGCTGAAGATAGGGACACCGACTCCAAAATATAAGTGGGACCAAATCCGTACGAGTTTTCAAGATTTGGGCTATGAGGTAGGGGCACCACTGCAATTGATGGCCCCCTCCTTGAAGATTTTCTGGATCCGCCACTGCTCTGTATACCTTGTTGTCTATTACTTGGAGTTTTTGCAGCTCTGCTTTGGAGTGGTAAATGACCTCACTGCCATATAGAAACGCAGGCATTGCCAGTCCTTTCCAATACGTTTTCCCAATAAGTAATATATCACAGGCCCTAGATACCTATCTATCACTGAGTATATAATGTTTGACAAACTTTGAGTGAGCCTTCTTCAATTAAAATTTATTTTGTTCTGTGAAGCATTCCCTCTTGTCTATGAGTGTGACTCCTAAATATTTAATTAACTCTAATACTTCTATGCTTTCAATGTCGGTCGTTTTTCTGTATTCTTCTGATTAAATATTAGTATGTTAAATTCAGGAATATCACATGACAATACATCTGAAAAAAATATCACAATACATCTGAGGAAGGGCTGTGCCCGAATGCAAATGTAAACTACTGTCTTCTTTTTAATTTTTAGATTGCCTATTTCAAGGAGAAGGTCGATCAAAAAGTGTACAAATATCTATTAGTATGTTACGTTTATTTTTGTTTAATTCACGTTCGCATTCTTCTGCTACTGATACCAATATCTGAATACAGGAGATTTCAGGAGAGGGACTGAGCAAGGATCGGGCCATCATCTGCATAGAATACGGCTGGTATTTCCACAGTCCTATTCATAAAGCCTAGTTTTGCTTGTTGTAGTCTTTCTACCATAATGTAAGTGATCATAGGAACAGGGTGGGGGAGAAGTGTCATATTGCGCCACGCTAAGGGAAATATCGCTTGGAAAGCAAAGTTGAAGAGCTATAGGGATGGGTGATATCTTCCCTCGTAGATCATTCATTTTTGCATGAAATAGCACACCCTTTATAGAGACATTTCCCATAGAATCGATACCAGAGTGCTTCTGCCAGACCCTTGCAAAGGGCGCATTTACGAACACCCTCATTCATAGGCCCGGGAACAGGGGGGGGCAGCGGGGGCGCTTGCCCCCCCACTTTGGGACCGCGGGGGCGGCGCCCCCTCAACTTTGGCGTTACTGATCTTAAAGGAAATAGTTCACCTTCAACATGGGTTTTTAACTGAGATAGCAGTTTTATAGCCCGTGTTGAAAAACCCTTCACTACAAGTTTTCTGGGCTGAAAGGGATCTCCAGCTGAATATATTTAACGTTTTGTCGAAGGATTGTGGGCCTCACACGCCTGGTCAGAGGCTATTGTGGGCCTCACACGCCTGGGTAGAGGCTATTGTGGGCCTCACATGCCTGGGCAGAGGCTGTACAGTAATCTTACGCGACTATACATTCGAATCATGACTGTGACTGAGAACACGTTTGACGATTGCGGAGATAACGTCATATAGTTTTGATGAAATTAATAATTTACGTCCTGCTGTCCTGAATCGGCGCGATGTATGTCTATTTTTGACATTATGAAAAGAAGTTGTATTTGAAAATATTATCAAATTGTGTTAGAAAAAACAATCCAATGTGAACTATTTCCTTTAACCCGCGCCCTGGTGGGCCTCCCAGACAACTTCGCCATGGTGCGGGGGTGGTCAAAATCACCCCCCTCTAACTCGAAAACAAAAAGTGATATAAAGATATAGAAAAAAACGTTCGAAAGCTCTCAACATGTACGTTCAAAGTTTTTTAAGACCATTTTTAGCTAAGGTCAATATTAAGGCCGTCAGAGGTCATCAAAGGTCAAATTTAACAGTTTTTGGACTTTGCTTCGAACAACCCCCGTATTTCTCGTGAA